>JANHFX010009602.1:65366-107268 GCA_027560015.1 Chloroceryle amazona
TACTGGAGATTTTTTGAGTTCTGGAGGAAAACTAGAGAAGAAATTAATTTTTAATTACTCTTTTCCAGTCCAAAGAAGTCTTCCTCCCCAATCAGCTATCGTTTTAGTAACACAGGTTAAGGCTGGTGACACTGATTTCAGTGTAGCTTCTGCCACTCTGTGGACAGAGGAGCTTGTTGTGTGTGGTCTGTCTTCATGTTTTCTTCTCTCCCCTCCTTCTTTCTCTCTCCCCCCCTGCTTGCGCTGTAATACTGAGATCCTGCAGATTTTCAGTTGTAGTAGCTGCTCAGTGGGAGTGTGAGAACTTGTGATGTAAAGCTCAGTTCTCACTTTAGAATTTCTTAGTAATTGATACGGGAAAATAGACCATTGCTGAGCTGCACAAACATTAGCAGTCACTGGCTAGTCAATAAAATGTAGTTACAGAATTCTTCAAAATAAGAAAAAAAAATAAAATCTTTAAGCTGCATCAGTTTCTTCATTCTGGCTGTCTTGGTCTTGGGGCATCTCTCAGCCCTGTAAATGTTCTTATTACTAAGTTAAAATACTAAGTAGGGGAAAACTTTACTGAAACTTAATCAGGATTTATTACAAAAACCCTGTTAAAATGAAGTGGCTGAGATAACTTTCATAGATCAATAGCTTTGATTAGTTTAATATGAACCTAATATCTAAAATTAGAGGCTGCTTTTTGCATTCATTTACGGTCTTGCATGTATTTCATTCTCAGTTGGGAAGGTCATGTTTTCTGAGCAGGGCTTTGGAACGTGGAGCAGGTTATGGATACTTAACTTGGCAGATAAATCTGTCCACACCTTATTTTCCTTTTGGGAGATTTGCTGGGAGTGAGGTGGTATGAAAGCAAGAAAGGAAGATGTAGAACTTGTGGGGAAGTCAATAAGCTTTGTAAGATGACTCCACCAAACCAGCTTCTTCTGATTGAGCTGCTATTGACATTTGTTACCCGCAGTACTATATAAATAATCAAATCTGAAGGGATACGAATGAGCTGCTGAGGGTGGCAGGGCATTTCGTTGGTTTTAAGTGAACAGCCAAAGTTGTTTTCACATGTGTTAGGAAGACCAGATTTTACAATTTGTACTATTGGCTGAGATATATTTATGTAAAGCTGTTTGAGTTCTGGGGCTTAGTGATTCAAGTCTTCCAGATGCAAACAAAAGGCATTGATTATGGAGGCTTGAGCTTCCTAATGATCATAGCAAACACAAGAGTAGAGACTATGACAAAGCCTACATGGTTAATGTTTTAGTGCAGGAAATAGTCCAGTGCTTGCTATCCAAGGACCCTGTTTCATCAAAATTGCTCAGTCGATGCTCAGAGATGCTTTTTCTGAAAGCTGTTGGTGTCAGTTTGGGGATAATGAAGGGGGAAGAGGATTTGGGATTAAAATTACTTGATGCCTTGTATGTGCTATAGATAGCTGTGAAACAGCGCAGTTTGTTCGGGGACAGCTTTGCTACCTGGAAATAGAAAATAATCCCGGAGTGAAGCTGTGTCCCTCCATGCAAATTTTGTAAATGAGGGAACCTTCTTTGGAGTGACTGATGAATCTACCCGAGTATAGGACAGCTTTTTTCTCTGTGCTGTCAGAGACTTGTTATCACAGCCGTGTTTTTAAAACTGGTGTTTTCTGCACCTTTGTGGTTAAAAAGAAATTGAAATTGTGGATTGACTGGTGGTGGTGGGGTCAGGGGTGTGAATGTCAAATAAAGTTCCATGTTTGATGATTGATCTTTAAAATTGTTTCTAGTAATGTGACAGAACCAGTGTCCATGGTGTAAAGGGGCTGAAAGAAATCCCTCTTACAAGTAAGTACCTCTCCACTGGTGTGCTGAGAGCAGAACAGCAGTGATGTTCTGTGGTTAACTAGGATGCTGAATAATATTTTTCCCTCACGGAAACCGACCATTTGCTTTTGAATTTATGGTTGTTCTTTTTCTGGAAAAAGTATGTTTGCTTTGCCTCCTGTTCCTGATAAAAGCGTGGAGTTCAAACCAGAATAGTTTATTTAAAATTATTTTAGCAATGAAATATTAATTTATTTCTCCAGTGGTCGGTTGGCCAGAATCTAAACTTCAAACTGGCACTGGACTGTAAAGCATTTGAAGTACTGTTGTTATGAACAGAGTCACTGTCAATTTAGTTTTAGCTCTAAATTTATCCCCATTTACTTGAAAAGTAAGAAAAGAAACAAGGCAGTGAAATTGTCTGATATGAATAAGGATGTTTTCTATTTTAATCAAAAATTGTTGATTTATATCCTCATTTTGGAGGGAGCAGCTGCAGTCCAGCACCACTGCTCTGGATTGCTTTTGCAACTGAAAAGTGAAACTGAGAAGTGTGACTTTTTGGGTGTGGGACATGTTTAACTTCAGTGAAAAGCATGAGGAAAAAGAAGTGGTGAAGAAAAGACACGAAATGCATTTTGAGTCTGTTTCAGTTGTGGTGATTGATTAAAAATAGGTGAATGATTACAAGGAACAGTTCTTAACACACTCCTATTGAAGAATTCAATATTTATAGTAATGAGCCTTGTGTATTTTCGTTCTCCTAAGATAATGTGTCAATTTGAGCCAAGAAAAAAAAAACAGAACTACAGTATTATTGATCTAGTACTTGAAAATACTCCATAATAGCCCCTTGCTTTTGAAAGGAAACTCTGAAACTGTTAAGCATCACAACTCCTTGCACATGGAAGCCTTGTACCTTAAGGTCTGGTGAAGTGACTTGTTCAAGGTCACAGTCCTTGACATCGCTTGAAATAGAAGTCCAATGCCAGACTTGCTGTCCTCTGACATAACCACCAGACACGCTTCTCCCAAGTGCATTCTAGAGCTGTGAGGACTGCTCCTAACTTGAGAATATGAGAAGGCTGTGTGGAGAAGGAATGATTGAGGTTTCAACAGCCATGGTTTTAGTTTCTGTGTATGCAAGAGTGCATTCTGAGTATGAAAAAGCAGTATCCAGTCAGGTAGAGGTATAGGAAGGTACAGGAATTACCGGCTGGCTGTGGAGAACATTAAAGAATTTAAGAGCAAGGAATAGCAGTTCTCTTAAAATGACTTAAATTGCTTAATGTATTATAGTAGTTCAAAAATAAAGGAAAAAAGCAGAAAACAAAGTGACTATAAACAACTAAATGTTTCTGTTATCATTTTACTTGACTTTTGACCTGTCAAGCAGCTATTCCTCAAATTCTTTCTGCTCTTGATGAATTACTTGAATAAACACAGACTTTATCAAGGATTTATTCCTCTATCTGGTGGTCTGCAGTCTGCCTGCTTGTTTTTCTCATTGAGGTGTTGCAAACCTTTTTCCCCTTGGCTAAAACAAAAATCTTCAACAACAGAAATAATTTGCAGGGTTGGATTAGAACAAATGAAAAAGCATTGATTTGTGATTCATAGATATGCTTTCCCCAGGATGCAGCCCAGGATATGGTTTTAACAGGTACCTAGGCTTTTTAGTAACTTACTAATGAATCACTGATGGGTATATAAGCTTCAATAGCAAATGATTTAGAAAACAAGCTTCAATGTTTTAAAAGTACAGGGGTTCTTGCAATTACTTAGTGTTTTTCAGGTTTAGAGAGCTGTCTTGCAGGTTCTTCCCTTTAGTCTACAAAAAACTGTTGGACGCTCCACTTACCTTTTGTGCCTTATTCATTGGTGTCCTGCTTCCACTTGAAATGGGTGTACGAAACCCAGTGCTCTGCATATAGAGTATCAAGGTTGGTTTGTTTTATTTCCAGAGCCTGGTTAAACGTCTCTAAATGTGTCGGATGCCATTTCAGCACTTTGCCAGAGCAGCAGTTGGAGCAACAGTTGGTAACGCTTGGAAGCATACCTGATGGCTTTAGTCATCTGAACGTTGCATTTTTGTCAGCGGTGCTGGAGGGTCGAGTGGAGGATTTGGATGGCTCACAAGCCATGCGGTACCTGAACAGGGGTTTTGAATTTCCCTAAAGGCAAAAGCAGACTTCTGAAACCTATACAACAGAAAATATTAGTGTTTTGTGCATGCTATTGAAGGCTTCTGCTTGCTGTTGGAATCAGCAGTGTCTCATGTTACTAAGAGATGGAAGTAGACTGTAAATGTGTTACTTTCTTTTTTTCCCCTCAAGTTTAAGTCCTTTGTATGTTGGCTAAGATTCTTGTATGTAATCGGTGGCAGGTTTTTGCACTTGGCCAAATCATCCTGTTGAGAGGGGCAGGAGTACACCCCACATGGTAAAGCCTCTTTATTGCTCCTTGGGGGGGTGGAGGCTTCAAATCCACCACCTGGAGCCCTGTCCCTCCCTTCTTAGACCTCACTTGGCTTCTGGACCTCTCCTGGCAGCCATGGCTGGCTTGGGAAGCTTTTCATTGCTTCCTGGAATACTTCCTGAAAAGTCTTCAGGGGCTCAGTGAGATAAACCTGCTCGTTTCCTCTACGGTTTCCTGATGATTGGTCTGCAGTACAACTTTTCCTGTTTCTAAGGGAGGGGGGAAGTTTTTCTTCTCCATACTCTTGACTGGCCAGTTGCAGTCATGAGGTGTTGGTTTGTCCATCCTCTTGCTGTAGCTCTGTTTTACTTTTCTCTCATGAGTTTTTTTTTTTCCTTATCCAGACAGTTGAAATTGAAGTGTTTAAATTTTGCCAAACCTCTGATGGCTAAGACTGTGTGCACATACTTCAAAGTGGGTTAAACAGAATTGGTAAGTCCTTTGCTCCCCTTGAAAAGCAATGTTGCAGGAGGCAACTTTTGCTGACCTTGAATGTACCTAGTAAGATACTTTGTAGAAACCATTTCAACTTCTGCTTTCCAGGGAAAATTCCACTCCCCAAGCAAACTTCTCTTTTTGGGATTCCTCTCACTGCAATGAGAGTAGTTGGTATTTGCACTTTCCAGGGTTCCAGCTCAGTACTTTTCTAATCATTGTGACTTTTGAATTCTTTGTTGTGTTTGATAGGTTTGCGTATAATTTATGATCAGAACTTTACCCTCAGCAGAGTGAAAATAACCTCTTCTTTGGCTGTTTCTTGGCTGCTGTTTGTGTGTTGCTGACCAGTGCAAAATAAAAGGTGCTCAAGTGCATCAATTTAATTTACAGACTGAATATCTTGTGATCGTGTATGAGTATATAGTGTATTCTGTGTATGTGTGCAGTGTTACATGTACATGAATGGTGCATTTATTCTCTTTAAGTAGTTTGTTTCTGGTTCCTTACTTTAGAAGGGGAACAAAAGTTGGTAGATGTTCTTTTTTGCTGTGTTAAGTTGCAGCGTGGGTATTGCCTGCTTTTCCTATTGTCTACTTAGCATACAGTTAAGTGGTATTTCAACTGCAACTCCCAACTGATTTATGGTAGTTATTTTTAACAAGAAAAATAATTTCCGCTACTTCAAAATAAGCAAATGTAATCAATGAATTAATAATACAAACACAGACTTTGTGTTGGGTGGTGGAAGAGCCAAGACTTGAGTAAAAGTTAAATTACAGTGGTGGCTCAGGTGGTAACTGGAGCTAAGAAATCAGAAGGACTATTAACTGAAGTCAGTTTCAGGCTCCTGGTTTTCCAGAGCTTTGAAGTGAAGGACGATAAAGGGTAGCATGTGGAAAAAAATTTGCAGGACAGTCAATCTGTTACTTGTGAATAAATCTTTAAAAAAAAGGGAGAAAAAAAAAAGGTATTGTCACATGGTGACAACAGTCTAGATGGTGGTTCAAGAATTACCTAAGTCCCTCACTCCTGCACCTTGTCCTTTAGGAAATGCAGAGTTTATTGCATCTTTAGCCTAATGAGCTGCATGAAATAATCTTAACAATTTAACTTCCTTTTTCCTTTGAATAAGAGTTAAAAGTACCCCAAGGAAGCTATTGAACATTATCAGTCACTTGTTACTGAAAAGTCTCATTAGTTCTCATATTAAAAATGAATTGTTGCATGGAGGGATTTGTTTGTATTGTGTCATTAGAAGTAAGAAAATACACTGTAAAGATTTCGGTTGTTAAAATTTAAGTCCTTGTTGATACTCTAAACACCTGAACTGCCCGACTTAAACCAGTCTGTTGTTAGTTTTGGTAGGAAGAGGTGATGGTGTGGCCTGTTGAACAGTACCGTTCTTATAGAAGGGGTGTGTAATGGGCACTGTGTATCTGCAGCTTAACTGTCCAGCTGCGTGGAAGTGAGAGTTTGAGGTTGGAAAACTGATGAAATGGGAACTTGTGGGTTTTGGTTTTGTCTCATTTTCCCCTGTTTTAAAGGAAATGTGAACCAAAGTGCTGCATTTTTATGTGCCTGTAAAAGCCTATATGATTTTTGAAGACTTTAGTTTGGCCTAATTTATGCATTTAAATATGGGGAAATAATTCGGGGAAGATTTGATGACTTGATTTGCAGCGCAGGACTTGAAGGCTTCGCTTGTTAAGCTGCTTTGTTTTCAGTTACTGAGGGCAGTTCCATTTTGCATGCCCACCCTTGCGTGAGCCTGTGTTAGGAATGCCATCTTTCCAGAGCTGTCAGTGGTCTGATTTATCCTTGCAAAATAACTTGGGGGTCACTGATGGTACAGTAGCAACCTGTATTTTACTGCCCATTTATAAAGCCACACGCAGGCAATGTTTGTGTGATCAGATAGCAGTGCTGGTACTTTGGCTATAGGATCAATGTGTTTTTCTACTCGTTAGGCAAGTTACTGATACCTGTCTCTTGTCATACACAGAAGCACCTTTGAAAGCACCTGAGCTCTGTACGTCTTTGGCTCTTGAAAAGCTTGACCTTGAACCACGTGGCTGTGTATCTTGGAGCCAACTAGTTGCTCAAAACTTGTATTGCTCGGTATTAGTTCCCTTTTCCACGAGCACGTTCTTTCTGTAGCTGAAATTAGCAGGTAGCCTGATATTTTATATTAGCGGATGATAAGACTATTTTCTTTAGCTTTCAGTAGCCCATTAAAGTCCTTGTTGGTAAAAACTTCTGGCAGGAGAGGAAGAGGAGAGCAGTAAATGGCAGCTTGTCAAGTTATTTTTTTTCTGTTGTTATTTTTTTTCTAGTATTATTGCATTCATTGGAGGGGGGAACTGAAACATCAGTGAGTAGCAGCAAGCCTAACAGCTGCACGCGTCTGCTCAGTGGGGATCTACTGCTGCCAGAAACTGAGCTGATAATGATGAGCAGCTCAGTAGTGTAATTAAGGTCATATTAACTCCCAACAGCTCCTCCTCCTTTGAAAAATCCAGGAAACAGGAAACCCATTGTGCAGGAGAGCAGTTCAGGGGCAGGTCCTGATAGGTAGAGAATGCTGAATCCTCCTGTTGAAAAATGGAGGGAAGTTCAGAGAAATCAAAGTTGATCATAGAGGAATGTTTGATAAAACCATTCTGTGGTTTCAGACCATCTTTCATGTCACATTGCTGGAGATACTTCTTCAGCAGTCTGTCCAGAGCACAGCCAGTTCGGTGCTGTACTGGAAGATTCCTCAAAGTGGCTGAAAAAGTTTTGTTGGCTCTGAAACTTGAGGAAGGTGGTGTATGTGGTATCACCTAGTCCATGCTGTAAAGAGTGGGAGAGCAAGGCTTAGAGATCCAGGAGATTCCTTCCAGCCTTGGTGGGTTTTTCTGAGTTTCAATTTGTGAAACATATCAGAAAGATAGTTTCGGTAAATGCTGACAGCGTTGACTGTGTCATTCAAAGGAAAGTTACGTTCTGTTCAAAATCAGGGAGGTGTTAATGGAATGCCGAGGAAGTGCTTGAAGTAAAACTGCATGTGATCTAGGCGTACTGGAAGGCTGCTCATTGGTTTCATTTTTGATTTAAAAGACTTGTTGCACCAGCTAGAACATCTTTGGAGGAACAACTGTCTTTTAATCTGCTTCTCCAAATGCCAGATACGGTTACTTTTTTGCATTGAGTTTGACCTGTAAAGGATAACATCATAATTTTAAGCTGTTCCGAAAGCTTCTCTTGTACTTGATGTAACTTAAATGACAAATCTTTAAAATAATGATTTTCAGTTGAAATGCTTCTGGGCTAAGACTTCAGGGTGACTTAGAGCTCAGAGGAAGTCCTATGAAGCTAAGCAATAAACTTGCTAAAATGCAGTTCGTAATTCAGATTTTTAACTGTGGCAGCACTAGTGGTGGCTGTTTAACTGAAACGTAGTTCTGGAGAATGTTTGTTGGTAACAGGCAAATTGATTAAGTTGGACTTCTTTTTATTTTTTTTCTTCTTCCCCTGAGATCAGCTCTTTTCCCTGCTACTGCTGTGCTTTGGCTGAAAGAACTTAACCACATGTAAAAGTCTGGAAGAAAATCCTAAAGATAGTGCATTGGTGATAACATGCAAGCTTGTGCTACTGAAATAAGTTAGTTATTGTGGCTTGGGAGAGAAGTGTCTGACCAAATGGATGCTTTATTGCGGCCTGACACAGAGACTCCTTGTCTTGCAAGAGCAAAATGACAAGTTCCTCTATGCAAATCTGACTGGTGCAGCCCCAGAGCAGAGGGCTGTGCTGCTTACCCTGCTCTGTACCGTCGTCTAGGGGGAGCTGTATGCAGGAGCAGTACTTCATTGAGTGGTTACTCAAATCCAGGAATCCTTTAGAAGAGCAGCAAGTGGGTTGAAATAGGTTTTCACCCCATGCAGGAATATGGTGCTTCTGTTGTGTTTGCTGTGTGG
This sequence comes from Chloroceryle amazona, assembly GCA_027560015.1. Taxonomy (NCBI): domain Eukaryota; kingdom Metazoa; phylum Chordata; class Aves; order Coraciiformes; family Cerylidae; genus Chloroceryle; species Chloroceryle amazona. Next base: position 74,048 of record JANHFX010009602.1, read on the forward strand.
ATTTTAAATCACTTCAGAGTCAAAAGTGCCAGGAAAACTTAAGTTTCCAGTGACTTTCCAGAAGTACTGAGTATTGATTGTATGCAGATAAGTTTTCATTGCTCTGTTTTATAAATTGGTCCCATCGTGAGGTGGTCCATTCAAAAGCTTCTGTATCCAGGATGCAGCATTGCAGGGAATGATCAGCTGCGCCGAGGAACCAGTTTGATGTGATGGAGGCACCAAAGCTTTGTAAGGTGCTTTTTCTGAGCACAATCAATATTTAAAGAAGCACGCGAAGATCTTATTCTTGCACTTTGGTTGGGTTTAATGCATGAAGTCTGCAGGAACTCTTCATCTTTCCTGCTTGTTTTGATAGCTTTAAATGATGTGGTACCTTGTGGTATCTGTGTTTCTACTTTCCCCTTTCTGAAATGAAAAGTGGCCATTTTGGGAGTGTTTTGAAATCTTGTACGCAGAAAGCACTTCCATATCCTCAGAAGAAATCTGTTTTCTGGGCTTCATTTGCTGTCTTGATTCTTTAAAAAGGAGAATAATTACATTGTTGACTGAAAAGTCTGGTTAATGCTTCGGAGAACAGGTTTCTGTGATTGTATTTCTTGTGTGTTTTTCCTTATTTTTTTTTCCTTTTTTTTTCTTTTCTCCTTCCACACTTTTTGCAGACATCCGAGTTTCTTTTGTGTGAAGATTGGCGAGTATTGCCCCTGAAAGGCTCGTGATGTCTTTCCAGAGTTGCCATCTCCATGCATACCTGGGGAGAATTCTTGCTCTGTGTTACTGGGAAGCTGGAAGTGCAGCTTCTACTCCATGTGGCCAGCTGAGAAGTCAGGTTCTCTGTGCTGCAGCTCTCTGAGTAGAGGTGGTGTTTTCCCATACCAGAGGGTTTTATGTGCCAAGGATGTGTTTTTCAAAGAAATGCATGCATGTAAATCAGTCTGTGTTTATGATTTTTTTTTTTAATTTCAGGGTGTGGTTAGCCCAGGCTGGCTTTCTCTGTACTTGCATTCATGAAAACAAGCAGCAGCAACAAAAGGGGTGAAGCAAAAGGAGTGCTGAGGAGACAGGGAGTGTGTACTTTTAAAAGTGGTGATTAGGGAGGGTAGCTCGGTGCCTCTTTCTCCCGCCTTTGCGAGGCCCTGTGTCTGTTTTAAGCTGCTCCAGGCACTGCAACCTAGTCTCGGCAAGCGTGTCAGCGTGAGGCACCTCGAGAGGGGGAAAGGAGAGGGTGGCCTGTTCCTGCCCTTTGTGTGTGTGTGGGAAGAGGAATGACATGGAGTTTGGCTTTCCACACAGCTTTTTAAACCTATAGCCTCCCCGAGCCTGAACTGAGGATGCTTGTTTGCCATTAGACCAGAGGTTTTGTTGTTGCTTGTATCCCAGAAAGAAGTTTCTCCTGGCTCTATTTATGAGGCAGTGCTGTTTGAGCTGGCTGTGATTGGGAGGAAGGAGGGAGGCAATGAATGTTGTGCCCTCTTGTTTTTCTCTTGTACAGGAAGAAAAAAAAGCCGAGGAGCCTGTCCTCCTCCTCTGAGTCAGCTGTGGTTACGGTTTGCTGAGTAGGCGTGCATGTTTTGAAGGGAAAAGCAGCTTCAAATTAAGTCAGCTAAATACTGTGCCCAAATAAGTTTGGGGAGGTTCCCGCACCTTGGACCTACTCTTGCTAGAGCTGACAGTTTAGGGTAGAACCGGTTTATGGTAATTACTAAAACTACTGTATGCATTCGGTAATTCTTTAAATAGGAAAACAAGTTGTGTGCCTTGGTGAGTGTTCCATTCTGATAGCTGTTGTTTCCACAGCAAGTTGAGGTACTGCATTGCAGTGAGAACGTAGGATTTAAGTATTACACCAGTAGTATGATCTCCCTTCTGTAGGTGCATCCAGATCTTGCACAAGTACGTATGCACATTGCACACCCTTGTTGTATTAGCATCTTACATTGAGGGGCTTGTGGTCACCATGAAAAAAAGAGGGTCTGGAAGAGGACTTTGTAAAATGAGATGTTAACCAGGGAGGCAGAGGTGAGCATCTTCTCTCTGGTGAAATAGAAGAAAAAAAGATACCCAAGGAGTTCTGCAGGAATCTGACTTTACAAAAAATTAATCTGAAAGCTGATAAGTAAATCTCAGCAGCACTCTCACAGTATTAGAAAATGACACACAGGGGAAAAACCCAATTCCCCCACTCTTGTGTGTGGCCTGTCATTGTCACACAGCAAGATTATTTAGTTGAGAACTTCAATTTAAAAAAAAAACAAAACCAAACCAAAGAAACCAATACATGAATGTTTGTCTTCAGCAAATGCTTTAAGAATATACACTTCAGATTTGTGAATAGTCCTGCTAGTATCGATTGAGTACTCCAGGGAAGTGAGAACTAACTTCAGTTGGCACCAGTTCTTTCCATATGAAAACAACCGTGTGCTCTGTGAGGTGTTCTGCTTCTCCTTTCCTCCAGTATCAACTGTGGAAAGTACTGGGACACTTCAGTGAATTTTTAACCAAGCCGCACAGAGATGCGTTTGGGTCAAGTGGTGACACCTGCAGTCTCAGTTATCAGTACGGCATTGAAATACCAGCTATAGGTCATGAGAAGTGGACTGACGGGTGACAAGATTGGAAGTCCAAGAATATCACAGTGCCCACGTAGCAATAAAATATTGCTGAGATAAAATGGAGGTGAGGTTCCTGTTCCAGCTGTGACTCAAGGCCCTTGTACAGGGGTTCAGCGTTAGGACACAGGAAGCAGCTGATACTGGCTTGATTTTTTTGCATGTGATCTCTCCAGTATTTGGCAGAAAAGCCTGGCTCAACTATACACCTTCTGATGGGAACTGGTTGTTGCCACTGTGACAGGAAACGCTAATTCCTTACTTTTGTCTTTAGTTTTGTCTATCTTACTTTTGTCTGTCTTTACTAACAGAAATAATCTATTCTTGTTCTGTGACAGAGATGGAAATTAATTTGCTGTGCTGTTTTTATCTAATCTTTTTTTTTTTTTCTTGCTGAAATGAACATCATATGATTTGTGGTGGTTACTTTTTGGACAAACTGATCTGAAATGAAACGTAGATGATACTGTGTATTTTGCCAGCACAACTGGAGTTGAAGCGTACATCCTGTTTGTCATTTTGTTTTGCTGTTTCATGAGGACTTTGATCATGGTGAAGTTGCAAGAAAGTACATAATGATGTTTAAGTGGAAGAGGAATGTATAAAAGCTGTTTTACTAGTCATAAGCCAGTGCTCAGCCTGTGTAAGAGACTTTGAGCTGCCACCCCTGGGAAAAAAAACAAAACAAACCAACAGAAAAATATGTGGGCTTTCTGGCTGGGTGAAACATTAATAGTTTTGATAGATGCTAAATACTAAGCTGTCTTCTCTAGAGTTTCTGTTTCAAGGTGAACAAGTTAACTTCCATCACTGAGTGTTGTCTTGGGTCTTAGTGGATTGCTGAGATTTGAGACCAAGTCTCCTCTTGAGAGATATGATCACTGGCACTTGCAGTTTGTGGCTTCTGGTTTTTGTACTAGAAGCTTTCAGTTAGCTCTAGAGTATAGGGGACTGTTTTGTGGGCGTTGATGTTTGGGTGCATGTGATGTGGATATTCTGCGGACCCTCCAGGACAAAAAGCATATCTCTGTGCTGTTTGAGGTTGTGGAGGATCAGGCTTAAGGCAGAGAACGAATCTGTCAGATTTTCTTGTCTTCTGTACTGGAAATATCTGATTCATGAACTAGGGGAAAAGCCGTGATTTATAGGCTACAAAAAACCCCAAGTGTGGTGCTTATCTGAAAAGTTTGATCTGCTTTTGATAGTAATGAGCAGGGTGTTGCAGATCTTTAACGTATAACGTGCTCCAGAGTTAGGGTTTTTCCATAACCTGAATGGGCTCAGTTCTGAGGCTGTCCAGAGACTTTTCTCTCATTGTGCCTTACCTCTGCTGAAGGACTTACTTAGGGGACAGATGCACAAAATTTAAGGAAACCCAAGCATCTTGCTCCTTACAAGGTTCTTTGCTAAAACCTTGTGCTATGCAGCAGTAATCAGAGGTTTATATACTAGGAAGCTTCAAGGCAGTGCTGTGGAAAAGGTTGATCATTGTGCTCTGTTTTCTCCCATAAAAGTGGTTCTTTGTAAGTTGTGATGCAGTGCTGCTTCAATGAACAAAGCAAAGTTACGTACTGCTGCATACATAGTGCGTGTGTGTGCACAAACATACCTATAAATACAAACATTAGTACTAACTTTAGTCGGTGCTTTGAAAATGTGGTCAGTGCACAACAGCTTGCTTAGCTCAAGGCATATGGCCTTGTGCATCAGAGAGTCTGACTGGTCCGTGTGTGTCTTGGTCAAACAAAAACTTCAGCTTAGACAAATAAGGCCAAACAAGCAGCTGAACAGGCGCTATCCCCTGATTTCTCTTACGCCATTCGAAGCAATGATACAGAAATGCGTTCTGATTTGCAAGTAGTGTAGTTACTATTTTCCTTGCTGTTGAAGTGCCCTGTACTGCAGGAGGTACAGATGAGGTACGCAGGAATTCCATATTACAGTTGTGCTCTAAGAATTTTCTGTCCTTGCTGGTGCTATTTTAAATAAATCAGTTCCACAAAGGTAAGTGGAAACTGTGCTCATAGCAAATCAGTGCTGGGACATTGATCAAGAAATGTTCTCCTGCAGACCTTGTGGGTTCAACCATTTATTCTGGTGTATAAAATCTTTGGTGGTCACCTGTGGGGAACAACAGTTGCAAATGATATGCCTCAGATGCCAGTGGGAATTTCTCCTTTAGACTTGCACAGTTATCTCTCAATATTTTACATGTAGTTCTTTTGGGGAGAGCTGCCAGCTGTGGTTTATGTCTTTGGATCTGATAAGACCGTGCCTGCTCTTCACAAGCCATGACTATGGGTAAAAAAATTGTCGTCCAGGTTTCACGGATGTGTGACGAGAGGGAATGGAACTTGAGAGGTGATGTGGGGTGGAGGGGACACCTCCTGCATTTTTTGAGTGCCTTTTTTTGGTGAATCTGATCAAGTTGATGTGTGCATGAAGTAAGCAGTCATCTCTCAGGAGTTTTACTGCCTGTCTTTGGTAACTGAGTCCATCTAGGTGGGTGAGATGTGGTAATGGTTATATGATTGGGAGTTTAGAAACCCTGTTTTCTTTTGAAATGCCTGTAAGATGATGGATTAGCACTGATCTTGCACCATCTCATAGCACTTTGTGGGCACTTCTATGAAACTTTGAAATACCTTGAACCTTTAATCCATTTCAGTCAAGTTTGAACTTGTGTTAATTTAAGGTGTCTCTATTTTTTTAGTCTAGAGAGAAAATTGTTTTGGCTATAAAGATGTAGCTGGGATCTTGGGTTAGTTCAGCAGTACCTATTTTTCCAGTAGAGTGAATGTGATCTCTTCTTTCTTCCTCACAGTGTAAACTGAACAAATTAGCAGGGCAGACCTTCTTTTCCTGCTTGGGAGTTGGTCAAATGCCTGCTCTCACACGCTGTTTGGGCTGGGGGCCCCTCTGGAGGTTTAGCAAAACGGAAGAGAGATGTTATTTGTCATCTTTTACATTGTCAAATTATTCTAATTTTGGAATAAGGAACTGCTTTCTTAAGGGAATTACTTATCTCCTTGGAAAGTTGGCTGTAGAAGTAAGTCTGTTATTAAATGGCTTTGTAAGAAGTGGATTAAAACTTCCTGATTTATTGTTTAGCAGGAGAATTGTTCATTGTTCAGCAGGAATTTATGTTTGTTTAGCAGGAGAATCAGAAATGAGTAACTCATACTGATGGTGACAATTTCAATGTTATTTATTTTTTGATAATGAAACAAGGTCCTTGGTCAGGCCTTGGCCTTCTTTATCACCTATCAATTACTCAGTTTTTAGGCAGTGCCTCTAAATGTTTTTCATAGAATCATAGAATGGCTTAGGCTGGAAGGGACCTTAGAGATCATCTAATCCAGTCTCCTCGCCATGGGCAGGGATACCTCTCAACTAGACCAGATTGCTTAAGGCCTCATCCAACCTGGCCTTGAACACCTCCAGGGACAGGGCATCTACAAGCCCTCTGGGCAATCTGTTCCCAGTATCACCACCCTCGTAGTGAAGAACTTTTTCCTAAGATCCAATCTAAACTGATTTTCCCTCTGTTTAAAACCATTTCCCCTCGTCCTAGCATTGGACACTCTTGTGAAGAGTCCCTCTTTAGCCTTCCTGTAGGATACCTTTGAGTATTGGAAGGCAGTGTTACGGACCCCTCAGAGTCTTCTCTTCTCCAGGCTGAACAATGCCAGCCCCCTCAGCCTGTCCTTGTAGCAGAGGTTCTCCAGCCCCTGGATCATCTTTGTGGCCCCCCTCAGGATTCATTCCAACAGATCTATGTCCCACTTACAGTGAGGACACCAGAACCGGACACAGTATTCAAGGTGGGGTTGCACAAGAGCAGAGTAAAGAGGGAGAATCACCTTTCTTGATGCATCCTAGGATATGGTTGGCCTTCTGAGCTACATGAGCGCACTGCCAGCTCATGTCGAGCTTTTTGTCAATCAAGTCCTTCTCTTCAGGGCTACTATCAGCCCCCTCTGGACCCAGTCTGTAATTGTGCCTGCGATTGGCCCTGCCAGGTGCAGGACCTTGCACTTTGACTTGTTGAACCTCATGCACTTTGCATTGGCCCATTTCTCAAGCCTGTCGAGGTCCCTCTGGATGGCATCCCTTCCTTCAAGTTGAGTCCACCACACCACGCAACTTGGTGTCATCGGCAAACTTGCTGAGGGAGTGCTTGATGCCATTGTCCATGTTGCTGATAAAGATGTTGAACAGCACTGGACCCAGAAGAGATCTCCAAGGAGCTCCACTTGTCCACTTGTCTCCACGTGGATATCAAGCCACCGATCGCAACTCTTTGAGTGTGGCCTTCTAACCAGTTCATTATCCACTGGGAGGTCCATCCATCAAGTCCATGTCTCTCCATCTTAGAGACAAGGATGTTATGTGGGACAGTGCCAAATGCTCTGCAGAAATCTGGTTACATTACGTCAGGTTTTTCTTAGCATTCCTACATCTGTGCATAACAGGTGGATTCTTTACCTCCCTTTGTGCATCTTCCTCACTCCTGTGCACACTTTCTATTTAATTTTTATTCTTTTTCTTCTTCGAAATTCTCCTTTGTAACTACAAACAGTACACTGTATTGCCTGTGATTTACTAGTACTGATATTGTTACAGCACGTTGGAGTCTTGTTATACCTACTTTAAATGTTCTGAAGGAATTCTGAGCTGCAAATAACATGAAGACAAAGGTAAAGGAGTAATAGAGTTACCTACACACGCGTGGATGCTGTGGATGCTTTGCAGAGCTTTTCCATTGTTTTTAAGCTAGCAAAATTTGAGGCGATAATTTCTTCTTGAAATCTGGTTTGTTTCTCTCTATACATACACGTAGAGAGTCTTTTCTTAGCAATCCCCTACTCAGAGTGAGGACAAAGGCAAGCTGTGAGAAGTCAGGCTGGCAGGAGTGATGCTGCTGCCATCCAGACTGAGCCTGCTGGAACCCCTCTTGTCTGATGCGCAGGCACCTCCATCGCTGAAAAGCCACTCGTGGTAAACAACCCTGCAAAGGGCTGCTCGCTGTCCCAGATTTCAGCTTGAGGAAGTGGTTTGAGAGCAGAGATGAAGAGTGGATGGCTACAGACAAGTAACTAAACCCTTCCCGGGACAGGTTTTGTCCCCCGTCCGTGTGTCGGTGAGGGGCACGCGCCGCGCGCGCACACGGTGGTGCCGCGCTGGGGCTCTGCAGCTGGAGCTGCTGGGCAGCCATTTATGAATGAGGCACCAGAAGGGGGAGGAGGGGATTTCAGCTACAATAACAGCCTGCCACCGGGTTTCATTCACTCCTTGCAATCTCTGTGTAATTGACGCTGTATTAATAATACTACGGCCTATTTATTTAAAACAAAACACAACCTCCGTTTTTCTAACTGAATGTGTTGTGTGACTTACTTTGCTTCCACGCTTTTGCCTTCCTGCATCTCTTCCCCTTTCCCCCCTGAAGCCCATCTGAATGCTAAAGGTCACAGCTCCTGATTTTACTTTTTCTTCAAAACTAACCGGCGGACGGCCCGGCTACCGCATCTCTTGTAGCGCAGCTGGGGAGCACGGGCAGAGCTCGGCACCTCTCGGCTCCCCTCCCTCACCCCTGAGTGGGCTCCACGCTGTCCTGCGTCACCAGCCCCTGACATGGCTCCTGTCAGAGGAAGCATCGGTTTGAGGCACGGGGAGGAGAGCTGGGTGCAGGGGGACTGTGGGTTGTGCAGAGCTCTCTCTCCCTCCTTCCTCTTCCTAGCTACTTTAGGTAGCCCATTATTTTCGGCACTTCAGACCCCTTTGTTGTGACTGAATTGAAGCCGGGTGACAATGGCACCCTTGCTTCCTATTCACAGCAAAATGAAGAGACAGGCCATTGTCCTGAGCATAATTGAGCCTCTATCAAAACAGAAACACAAAGAGATGGGCAACTCAGTTAAAGCTGCTTGTTTGAGCTGTAACAGTGGAGGCTGTTTAGGACTGGAAACCTAATTACCAAGAGTAAGCTTTTCAAAGCCAGTGCAGCATCCCTTCTTAATTTAAGGCATGCAAGTTAAAATTTTTTTTTGATACTGAATATTACTTTATTTACAAGTAGTGATATTGCTGATAGCACCTCACATAACACTTTGCCAATATGAATAATTTTTTTTTTTAAACCCAAGCCAAGTTCCCAGGCAGGCACAAGTTCCAGCATCAAGAATATCTCCTCAGCTTAAACAGCTAAGCCAGATGTTTCAAAAAATACTTAACTTGGAGTTTTCATTTGCCCCAGTAAAGCTGTCCTGTTAGCTGTTGTTCTTCCTGTCTTTTGAAGACTCAGAACAGTCATTTTCCACTTCTGCTGCATAAAATGCAGCATTTTTCTGTAACTCATCTTATAAGAACTGCCATAAAGTGGCCAAAAATAGACCATATGTAAGTTCATTTTCTTAGCCTAGCTGGGAAGCTTTTCAAGTCATCTCCACTGCAGTGGTCATTTGTCAGCTGCAGGAGAGTGGAAAAAAAATTGTGCCAGATAGTGGCAAGTTGATGCTGCTGCTCATCATCCTCCTGATTAACAGCCCAGTCTCATTTCTGATCAGCTGCAGTAAAAGGTAGTGCACATGGGATTAGAACAATTTAAAAAACCCCTATATTGTTATTTCCAAAGAAGTTGGTATTTTCATCATCAGAGGGTGTGCTGGGATGTAATCCATTTAGCCTTGTGTGAAGTAAATGGTAATTTCTAAGGAGGTATTGAAAAAGGGTGTGAATTGTGCTGTGCCTGATGTGTGTCAGGGGGCAGATTTTCCAGTAAGAAAAATCCCAGCAGAGAACCGTGACCTCCAAACTGGACTGTGACTTTAGAGAGACTCTATAAAAGCTTATTTGGCCAGATACGGGAAACTGATGGAGAGGAAATATGTCGAGGGAAACTTAATTTCCTGCATGTTTGTGTGGTTTGGGTTTTTTGTTTGTTTGTTTTTTTTATGTGATCTTTTGGGAATTCTGTCCAGTGGGAGTGAGGTATCCTGGGGCAGGGGGGAAGGTTTATCTTGCCCTTTTCCCCCGTTAATATCATGATTCTGAAATAATTTTAAAACTGGGTAGGCATTCTACATTTTGGGGAGAAATGCTGAACTATTGGTTGAATGTGCTGTTGAGCATCTCCAATTGCTGATGGCTGATGTTGTGAAGTGAGGGGAAGGTGGAAACATCATCAGTTGTGTGGATAAGAGTTGAGCAGAGGTCCCCTCAGAGCAAAACCTGTCCAGGCCATCTTTCATTCTTGTGATACCAAAGTAAGCAGTAATAAACTTCTAATGATACCAGACTGAGTAATCTGGTTCTCTGAGATCCATATCCTTCTTGGTGTTGGAGTTGAGGGCCTTTGTGACTCATATCCATTAATGTAGACTTAAGCTCTGAAGAAAAGCCTTAAGGGAAGAGTAAACTGACATGACTTGAGAGGCTTGTGGGCTATGAAGGGCTGGCTAAGAGCGATTGGAATGAGACTTCAAGTTGCTAGGAAAGATATCTGCAGGTTATGTTAGGTTTTTGATGATGAGCAATACACAAATATGGACTGTAGTGCAGGAATGAGTTTTAATGTAGTACTTAAAGAATTAAGTACTTGGGGTATAGTATTGGCATAGGAGTTGCTTCTTGAAGACCCAGCAGACAGAAAGCTTTTGAGTGGTACAACCAGGCAGACTTGGCTGCTCTTCCATCCCAGACTGGATATAGTCTTATTTGCCTTGTTTTGTTTTTGTTTAAAATTTTTCTTTTTTCCCTCCCCCTGAGAGTCAACCAAATCAACACTTTCCTTCCTTGTGAGTGTAGGCTGCAGATGTGTTTAATGTGACCTTCACCAAAGTGGTGCACAGGCGCCTGTGAAATCCTGTTCTAAATGCTTCAGCAAATTTTTAGGGCCAGTTTTTATTTAAGTTTTCCATAAACAAGGAAGATACTGGAATGTTTTTGGTTTCTTTTCTGGAAGGACCTTCTCAGTCTGTCTTGCTCTGCAGTTGTGCATCACTTTTGTTGGCAGAAGACTCAGCCAAGCACACAACATAAATATTTTAATAAATATTTTGTGAGAGTGTTGGTTTATTGGTGTAGTTCAGGAGATATCCTTGATGCTGGAACTTAAGATCTCTCGTGGACCAGGCTCAGAAAAAAACCGCAGCTTGGAGGTAGATGATTTGTGAGTTGTCATCAGTGATATTGCTACTTGTAAATTCTTGCCTAGCTATTTTTAATATTTGGAAATGTGCAAAGCCTGTCAGGATGCCAGTTTTATAAAACTGGTGAAGAAAGTGTAGGAAAGAGCTCATCTTGCACGGTGTGAGCTCTTCCTGACGAGGTTAAATAAGCGGACTCTGAACTCCACCGATCAAAGGCGGGCACGCTTCGCCAACGAGTAACTTTAGAGGTTTAGCTCCAGGCAGTGTTCAGCGGTTGCCCTCCAATTCTGAGCCCTCTGCTAATAATACTCCTTTCTCCTATGCTGAGATTTACCTAGTTGCACATTAGGGACTAGGATTTGGGAAGGGAAGTGGGGAGGGATGTGTTTGTGGCTTTGCAGTTTCAGACATGTTCTTTGGGGGTTTATAAGCTATTTAGTGAAACGGAGCTGAAACAAAGAAGGAAAATACCTCTTAGTTTCCTCCTATTAATATATTATTAAACAAACAAACCCAGAACAATTGTCAGTTATTTTTTGTTATGTGGAAAATACATAGTTTTATTTTGTGGTTATCTTTTATTGAAATGAAATTCATCTGTTGCCAATGGTAGACTAAATGAATACTGAAAGGAGATGGGGGAAATCCCAGATTTTCTAATCTTTTTATCTAGTATGAGCTAAGCTTCTATTCTGTGCTTGTTAGGTGATTTCCATTTGAGCAGCTTGAGCATAACAAAGATTCAGAGTGAGCCCATGGGGTAAACTGGTGGACTGTTCGTGTTCTTCAGAGAGAAGCATGGAGAGGTCTATGGCTGGCTGCACGCGGGGTTCTCTCTGGGTACGTTGCTGCAGTTTAAATCGTGCACAAGTAGTGGGTGCAGTTTTCAGTTTACACATTTCTGAAGAAACTCTGTCCTCATGCATCTTGACTGCGTCTGCTTTTACAGTATCCCTGTGATCTCCATGTGAATTCTTTTTCCTGCAGCACATAGGCTTACTGCAGTGCTTCCAGAATGTTTGGTGTTTTGAATGTAAAGAACATGTTATCTGCATCTCTTGTTTGTCTCACTGATTTCTTTCATTGCAGAGATTTTTTTGCATGACGTAAATTTGCCCTCGCTTATTTATGTCTGGGGCAGAATTTTTTTATCTGTGGTTCAGCAGCTCTGGGCTGATAAATAAGGTGATACTGTGTGATATTATTGTGGATTGTTCTGGGGTTTAGTTGATTCTAAGCTACTGAAGGAATTTTTTAATTGCCACTGACTTGAGTGCTTTTTCAAACAAATTAAAAACCCAAACAAACCAAAGCAAAACACCAGAACCCACCACCGAAGCGAAACGTGGCACTTCTGTGTTTTTGTATGCTGGAATCTTTGCCTTGGAGGTAATTGAAAATGTAACTGTTCTCCTTAATGGGATTTCTACACAGCTGTACTTTTTACCAAGTATGTCTGGGTGCAGCTGGTTGAGCAGAAACATAATAAACACAAGAAATGGCTGGCATTGTATTCAGAGATTCTTAAATAACTGGATGGATATACATTTATTTAAGAGCAGGTCCTGTACAGCAGCTTGAGTTACACCACGTAGCCTAGAGAGCTTCCTGAAGTGACCTTGGAAAGGACAAGTGCAGTTCGGGATATGCTGGCTTGGTTTCTCACGGGAGATGCCTCTCTGGCTTCTGGTCATATGGACATATAGACAGACCATGTTGTAGCTGCTGGGAGGTGGTGGGGTTGGACATTATTTGCTTATGTGACTTTCGTTGATGAGTGATTTCCAAGCTCCTGTGTTCTCCATAAATAAAAAAAAAGAAGATGAGCTTGGGTGTGGGTCAGATCTGTAAGTGCTTACCATTGGGGGTTACTTGCTTTGGTTAAAACTGGCCTCATCTATGATAACCTTGCAGTTTGTCCTTCTCAAGTCATCATAACTGCGTACTGGGAAATTGACATCTCATGGCCAGGGATGAAAGTCTTTTATCATAATCTGAGCACCCTGACTTTGCTGAAAGACTAAACTCTGTGACGCGAGCTCATGGGAAGGGCAGTACAAAATGCCTTGGCAGCCTTGGCTTGTACAGTTTACATAGTTTTTTGGTACTGTTTAGGTATTTGCTCCTGTAACACGGTCTTGAACGAGTCCTGTTTAGAAATAAATGAATTTTGTTTTCAGCAAGCTCATGGTGGTTTTGTCTCCCTTGCGTTTCTTCTTCCTCCACGATCCAAATGCACGCAGCTCACAGCTTTGCCTGTGTGTGTGTGTTGTTATTCCTGCCATGTGGATGTAAAATATATTTCAGCTCTCCAGGTACAAGTTCGGACCCGTTCCATTTTTCTTCTCTAGTCCTGTAATGCTGATGCGTGGATCAAGACATGCTTTTTTCCTTTTTTGTCTTCACTAACTGATGTTTTTCAGGGTGGCTACTAATGTACCTCTGGCTCTGGATCTACCAACCATGGGAGCCCAGGGATAGAGGTTGTGGGTTCCTGCTGTGATTGTCTGACCTCTTCCCTTTGAGTGGCCTGGGACAAATGGGTTAGGCATTGGTAACTGTGTTTTTTAATAGTGCTTTTACCAGGGCAATGAGGCTGGTGATGTAAAGAAAAATGAAGGATCGTCAACCTTTGCCTTAGTGGCAATGCACTGCCTGTGAAAGCCTTGGCTTGTAGCCTGGGAAATCCAAGCAAAACAAATAAATGGTGATTGTGGTGATAGCAGAGAAGGTTGTTGACCAGTGACATTTTGGTTGCTTGGCAGGACTGGGAGACTGCTGCTTCTCAGAAAGCACAGAGCTCTGAAGTGCAGCCTTGGGGGGAAAAAAAAAAAAGTCAACGAAACCCCCCTCAAATCCTCCCAACCAACCAACCCCACCACAGAAACAGAGTGTAAAATGTTGGACATTTGCAAGTGCAGGTGTCTCTTGCTGCAGGCATAGCTTTTGTTCGCACGGATTCTGTGTGGGATGAGGAGCCCAGACTGGTGGCAAGGTGATGTTGAACCAGAGCTGCTGAGTCTCTCCTGGCCTGTCAGGAAGGCCCTGTTCTGTGTGTGATTTGCTGGAGACAATCAGCTTACAAGCTGTTATCACCCTACCTCCAAGTGGTTGAAAAATTTTAGGAAAAATAAAGTATCTTGATTATTTCTGGAAACTTTGAAGTAAATAAAAGTTTAGTAGGCATTGCCCTTGTGTACATCAGCTGGCTGAGAGAGCAAATTGGAGTGAAGCTCCGACTCTAAACACACAACCTCTGAGATCTTAACACAGTAACCAGAATTTCCCTCTTGACAGTTAGTTGACTCCATCTCTTGTCACTTAAAAGTAGTGACTTCCAGTAGGGCTTAGGATGCTGCCTCTGTGTAAAAAAAAAACAAAACAATCAAGGTCTGGATGATGGGATTCGAATAATAACACTTCTTGGTGCTAAAACAGACCAATAGATACAGAACTAAATATTATGTGATGACCCCTTGATGATGCTACTGTTCATAAATAGGGAACCAAGCAACATGCACGTGGAAGTTGTCTCTGGGCTTCTTCTAATGTACTAGAGTACTGTGTGTACCGTATCAAGTTATTACATGCTGTTTTCCTTTCATTGCCATCTGTTATCTCACTTCTGGCCCTTATCTTTAACTCTGCAAATCCTCTTAGAAATTTCTTGAAAATACTGAAGGGAGAAAATGGCTCTTAGGTAATGCTTTTATTCATGGAGCATTTGTTTTTATTTGCACCACCCTCTATTTCATCCTGATATCTTTCTATGTATTTTTGGTGTAAGACTAGTGTTGATCTAACTTGCTGACTCTGTCAGTATCATGTAAAATTTAAGAACGAAGCACTGGAAATTTTAAGTTCTGCAAGCTTCTCCCTTCCTCAAAGTAAAAAAACCCAACAAAAAAACAAACTAGATTTAGATGTGCCAGACTTTTCCATCTGACTAACATCCAGTGTATAAGCAACCTATTTTCATGCTCATAGAAACTTTTCTTTCCCAATTTCATATTTTAGAAACCCTGAGAGTGAGTGACTGCTATACATAACGCTTGAGAACTTCCAGGTAGTGCTCACCATGACTGTCTAATGTGCCAGTCAGCGAGACAGTGAAAATATGTTTGTTCTTATCATAAGGGTTTGCTTTGAACTCGGAAGGGCAGTGTGTTTCTGAATGCTCTCACTGTGTGATACTAATTGCTCCTCAATTAGTGTTTTAATATTCTCACTGTAAAGCCTTCTGATCTAATGAATTGGGGGGAATAAGAGGAACGCAGACTAAGACGCTAACAAAGTTTTGGGCATCTGGGGTGCAAAAGAACAACATGTCAGGAGCATTCAGTTATGTGCTTTGATTTGTTTTTAGGATAAGAAACTACTGTCTTGAAATGCTGCGAATCTTTATGGCTGATAAGCTCCTTTCAAGTATGGAGAAGTTTCAGAGTGGGGTAACAGGATTGTTCTGTTTGTGAGGGTGGGAAAGGACATTCCCCCCTTCTTCTGGAAATTCAAAATCCTTTGGTTTGCTTGCTCTCAAAATGCAGCAGTCATAATGATAGCTGAATCTGATACTGTTTTTTCCATTTATATAAATTTTGCTTTGAGTTGAGTTCTGGCAGCTTTGCTGAGTGGGAAGCTGATATGTTTGGCCTCTGTAATGGCTGTGTGGGCTGTCATTAGGAGGTGTTTTGCAGAAGTTGCTGTATCTTACCTTCTCACTTCGTTACAAAGCTTAAACATGCGATCTGCCCTCTCCCAGCTGGCACTGTATTTGTGGGTCTGAAGTGGTTTTAAAACCCTTGGGTTGCCTGCCAGACTTGCACAGAATGTAGCTTGTATTGCAGATTAGCTGGGAGCTGCTGCACTGGCTTCCTGGTTTGTACCCCAAGTATTCTTATTAGCAAGGTACCTGCCCGTGAAGAAGAGCACCTCACTATGCAATTGTGAAATACTACCTTGCATTGCAGAACAGGGTTTCCACATTCAGATAAGCCAAAATACATGAGCCTAACCTCAGCTAAATATCTTGTTACTGGAAATTGGGAGTTGTGTTAGTAAAGCAAAATGTGATGAGTCAGAAAAACACAAGGACCATGAGGGAAAGATAAAGTTATGAGGTCCAACAAGACTATGGCAGGGCCTGTGCTTGATGGAGAATGGTGAGAAGCTCCTTGATATGGTAAGTAAGAAGAAGCTCATCCTACAATATCGCACAAATAGAGCATGCCAACTAGTTAGCTCTTAAATAGTCAAACTAAAAAGTGTAGTTACTAAGGAAAATTACCTCTCTTTCTGGCAATTTGCTCATGTAAGTTAAGGGCAAACTTGATGGAGACCACAACACTGGTCATGCAGATATGTAGGAAGAGCTTGTCAGTATTGTCAAGCCGCTGCACTACATGTAAAGAAGGGAAATTGTCGCTTCTGTGTTCTCCAGCAAAACACTTGAGATATCCCTCTGAATTATCTGTGTGTGTGGAGGAATTTTAACTTGCATAACCATGAAATCCTCTTTAGAGTTCAGGCAAACATTCATTGTGGATGCCTACAGAACATCAAGGCATAAATGAAGAGAGGAGCAGCTAGCAGATAAGCATTGCAAATGCTCAGATACTTATCTGAATCTTTTTGGTTTAGAAATTGGGTTTGGGAATCTTGAGAGAGCCTGTTCTCACGATAAGATGCCTTGTGAAGCCCAGACTCCCACTAGTCAAGAACAGAACACGTTTAGCCTTTCGTTGAAAGGATGGAATTGCTGTGCTGAGCAGAGGTGGTGTAAGGTGTGCCTCGCATCTAAATAGCACAGTGTTAAATACTGCGGTTTAAATATGGATCTAAAGAGTACAGCTCTCTGGATACAAGTTTTTAGGAAGTATGAAATTTGGTATTAGAAACAAAATATTCTGTTAACTAAGTTCTTTTCTTACAGTGCTCATGATTTTCAGGAATGTATTTTAAAGTGTAATACCCATGTTGAAAAGTGGTGGGAATAGGTATAAATGTAGGGAGACAGCTGCTTCACTATTAATTTATGGAGGTTTTCTTTGTAAGCTGTTTGAAGTGCAGTCAGTGTTTCTCCAAGGTGCTTTTATAAAATATATCGGAAATAAGCCCTTTTTTTCATGCACACCTGTATCTTTTTATTCAATTCATAACTGGGGCCTTGAAGTATGAAGCATTTATACTTCGTGCAGTTTTCCTCACAGTGTAAACTTAATGTTTGCCCTAAAACCTTTAACTTCTGGTTACATTTTGAGATAGTGTGGTTGGTAAATGAGGACATCACTTGTGAGCTTTGTTTAATTGGCAGTAATATAAAAAAACCCCAAACAAATCCCAACAAAAAACCTAAACAAAACAATGCAAGAGACAACCAGTAGATGTTGAACTCAGGCGGAGATCAGGATGATAGCTTTCACATTTTTCATAGAAAATCACCATCTTTTGCATTGAAAATATATGGGATCACCAATGTGGAGGTCTTAAGAGTCACGAGCAGCCGCTGGCAGGGGTTAATTCTAACTTATAGTTTGTTTTGTGTTTGAGTCTACTGATAACTTGCCTATCTGTGAGCATGAGAATTTGGGTTCTCAAGTTTCATGTCAGAAATAAGAACTTTGCCATTTCTAACATAAGATGTCAATTTGGGGAGGGGGTGTATAAGGAAAAGTCTATAACAAAAATCATTCTTCCTATTAAGCATGCTGTAAATTGGAAAAGCGAGTGCTTCTCCCAGGCTCACTAGAAGTTTAATACCTAAATTTGTAGAAATGTGGATCTCGGTCCAAGATACTATTTTGGTGAAGACTGGCTTTGGAGATGACAGTGGAGAGTGCTTCCGTCTGTGCTCGGTGTCAGCAGGAGGTGTGACTGAGCTGTGCGAGCTTTACCTCTGCCACTTGCCATACCTGGACTCTCCCAGGAGCCCTGAGCAGGCACAGCCAGGAGGATGGGTGGTTGTGATTTTTAACGATGCTCAGGATTTTGTGATGTCCAGATAACCTCTAGAATGTGTGCGAGTACGGAAAGTCCCGTGTGAAGGTGCTCTTTGTTCTGCTTGTACTCGTGTGCTTTCTGATCAATTAATGCATTGTAAACTAAGCCGTAGCATCTTGTCAAGTCACTTCTATTTATGATAACTTGTTTACTTACATTGAGAAACATCATTTTTATGCAGCATTTTTACTCTTGAGTAACATATCCATGATGTTACTGTATCTGTCAAATAGATCTATAAATGTTTGAATTTTAGCCAGGACTTCCTGACCTGAGAAAAGGGACACGTGTAGAATCACTGTAACCCCAAACTGTTCTCTTCAATCTATGTTCTGTGCAAACATGTTAGTGCTTAGTTGATGGCTGGTGGTTTAAATCTCTCTGCAAATTATCAGTAATGAGTCTGAAGTTAAAAATAGACATATATGAGTAGAGATCCAGGGGCAATGCTTCTGACAAAGAAAAGGCACTTCGATAGAGAACTTTTTTTTTTAATGTATATTTTTTTAAATACCTCAGTGAAGTTTGGTTGATTTTCTGTTGGTTTACTTGTCATGGGCATCCAAACTTTGAACGCATCGTGTTATTGTCATGAAGTGAACAGGTGCTGGATGGAGTTGAAGGATCTCTAGAGTGATGAGGGGTGCAGAGGAGCTGGCGCCAGACACCTCTGGTGCGGGGCAGGACACTTCAGCCGTTGGATTCTCAGGTGTGCTCTGTGGCTATTGAGTGACTGAAAGAAATTCTCCTTTTGTGGAAAAGGAGAATGTTTTTCAAATGCACTGCCGTGTCTCAAAGCATGTTTTTAAAAGCATGACCAGGTAAGGTCAGTGGTAAGGTGGCTTTGCTCCATTAGCTTCTTCCCATTTTCTGTACACCTCTTTATGCCTTGGCCTCTACAAAACTAGGCAGTTTCTCCATCTGTAGATTCATCTGGGAAGATTTTTTTTTTTTGACCATATATCTTTATTTTCTATTTGGGTTTTTTCCCTGTAAGTTTTGAAGCAAGCATTTTGCATAGATTTGTCATAAATTTGATTTAATTGCTGTGGCCAGCACCTGTCTGTTGTTTTTATGCTTAGTGTGGTGGGTGTTTTGAAGTGTAGTTCAGATCAGTTTAACTGCACTGATGCATTTATTGCAGTCTTTTTGAAGCACTTCAAAAAACACAATAACCTGATTTATTGCAAACTTGAATTAACTATCTGTGCTCTTGTGACTGGCCACATGTACTCTGCTTTCTTCTGTTATAAAAAACAGTAACTTTGATCTCATAGCTGACTAACAGCATTATATTTGGTTTGCACAGAATAATATATGCAATGTTTTATATAAATGGTATATACTGTGGTAAATATTTGGCTTTGGGGGAGATTACAGTGCTGAGGTGGTACTAGTATGGGCTGCTAGGAGTAAGAATTGCATATTTCGGACAGGGTTGGGTGCTTCTGTTACTTCGCCTTGCTCTTCTCTCAGCCTGAGTACTTCTTCATGCAGGTGACAAGTATGCATATAGAATATATATATATACACACACACTTTTTGAATGTGCTTATCTCTGCAAGGTGGGGTAACAGCTGAATAATCTGTTTGGAAGAGATGTTTTGCCCAGAGCCCCAGGACCTGTAGCTGGGGTTTGGGTTCATCACTAGCTTGTGTACCGGCAGCGCTGTCTGGAACATGAAAGGAACAGGAGTGCCCGCGATGGCTGGCTGGGTACTGGGGAGCACTGGTGCTCCTTTGATGTTGCTGGGGCGGGTTGTTTTCTAATTCCTGACTTGAAGGAGGAAGGTGAATCAGTACGGGAATTACAGCTCTCAGGTTTCCCAACTCAAATGGGTGACTCTTTCGAAACACCTTATAGCAGAAAAGGTCTTTTCTTTGTTTTCTTTTAATATCCATGGAACAGCCCTGCCTGGCCTGTAGTGCCTGCCCTTAGACAGCTTTTATCTTCAAAACAGCAAGAGGCTGTGCTCGTTCAGAAGCCACTCAGGCAGCCGGGAGAGCAGCGTGCTGGGGCAGGTGTGCAAAAGTGGGTGTGTGGCGACGGCTGTTAGAAGTCACCAGCACCCCCAAATCCATCCCGCAGTCTTCATGTAGGGTCTCCTTCTGGGGAAATAAGAAACGTTGCTTCGTGTGAGGTCTGTGACAGGGCCTGAGGGGCTTTATAACAAGCTTTTGTTTGTTTGTGTTGGCTTTTTTTTATTTTCGCAGAAGCCCTCCGATGGCTGCTGCTCCAAAGCCCCAGCGGAGGGATGGCCTGGGAAGGAGAAGGAGTAGGAAGGGAGCAGAGCAGGAGCGAGAGGCCCCAAGCCCTGAAAGCCAGCCTTTGTGTCCCCCTCCCCCCCGGGCCCTGCCTAGGGCAAAACATTACACAATCTAGCTATTGTTTGCTTGGAAACGTCTACGGCATCCTATTGCAATTATTTATGAAAGAAAATACTTGATGTTTTTGTGGAAGGTGGGTGGGGGAAGCTGAATGTACCTCTCTTCTTGTTTGGAAGCAATATTTCTTCCTTTTGTTTTTCCTGTCCAGTTGTTCCAAATGTTTTCTAAACAGCAGAGTGCCCATGCCTGTTGTCTGTGCTGCAGTGGAAGTCTTGCTATTACAACAAACACGCACACAAATTCTGCAGAATTTATTTGATGTCTTAACTAGATACCCACAAGCTCCTTCTAGGGATTTGATTCACGTCCTTTGCGCTTTAGTCTAGACTGTTTTACACTGGTAGCATTTAGGAATGTTAAATCTTCCTCAGCCATCCTTGAAAGTGTAGGCGTAGTGAGAGAAAGAAGGAGCTGGGGAGGATGCAGAAGTTGATGATCCTGATGGAGAGTCTCAGAATAAATGACATAACTTGAACCAGTTTTTCTCAGCTTGGAGCCCTCTTTGCAGCTAATACACAGTGGCATCCGGAGTGCAGGTTAAAAGTAATACTAGTAATTAAAAATCTTTACACAATTGCAAAGGAGAACTAAACTACAAAATACTGAAAGCGATTACTAAATACCCAACACTTAGAAGAGCTTTCACGTTGTGGCAGTACGGTGCAAAATGTCTCAGAACTGTTTTCGTAAAGGTTGGTTTGAACTGAACTTGAGAAATCCTCTTCTAGGTGACTGATGGGCTTCTCAAACATGGTTTCTAAAAGACATCAGCCAAAGACTGATTCTCATCGGTATTATTTCATCACATAATGAATTGTGGGAGCTTGCTTCATGTGTACTTCAGGGATGTATTTTGTTTCAGCTGGTGGATTTGGGAACTTCCATGCTTGTGGTCTTTAATCTATCTATAGGACCTGTCTCATGATGCCTTGTCTTGTGTGTTCTTGCCTCTGGAAGAGTCCTCTTGCAGCAATGACTTCTCCAGTCATCCTCTTTGAGTCATTTTTAGGCCAATACTTCTAATTGGTTGGTTGAGGGGATGTTAGGAAGGCAAATCATGAACTGCGGTGGTTAGTAGGAAAGTTTGGGAAACGTTTGTACAGTCTCACAGCTAAAAGAGAGAGCAACTCAACTTCACAATTCTTTGAAAAATTTATATCAGATCAGGGTGTAAACATTTTCCCTTTGCCAGAGGAGCTAAAGAAGTGCCTTCTCGACTGGAAACTGGAGGACAATTTCCCAAGGCTGTTCCTGCTGCAGCGTACGCTCAGGTGCGATGCTGGATGTTGCTGGGGTTGTTTCTGGGGGAGATGTATGGGGTGGGAATGTGAGCACTGAAAATGGATTGCTTTGTGCAAAATGGGTCGCTTGGATTTCTAGAGCGTTCTGGAAGGTGTGTGATAAATGAAGAGATTGTTTATTTCAGGTCCTGCTTAACGATTGTGACCTGTTTTGCTGAAGTCAGGAAAAGCTTGCTGAGCCAGAAGGCTCACTGTGGAGCTCTAAGCATGACCTACTCTCTTGTGATAGTAGTGAAGAGCGTATCTGTCTTGTAGCAGCTGTCTGGTGTCTGCTGCAGAAGATCAGACTGGCTAAACTGTACCTGTGCTGTCCCTGATGCACGTGGGGCTTACCCTGTTAACCCCAATCGACACGCGTTGACGAGAACAGATCCTGTGTTTTCAGGTCATTTCTCACACAGCAGCAAGGAAATTTGCTGAGACCAGGGCTGGTGGAAAATACCCCTATAAAATAACATGTTGCAAACCACACAAGAGAAACAAAAGAAAAATCTCACTTCTTTATTTGCTTAATTTCACCAGTGTTTCTCCACCACCACCTTGTTACTGTCTAGAAATTGAAGCTAGAACATTTTCATAGCATTTCTATTTTATTTGCACACACAAATGTTCACTTTCCTGGTGTCTAAGGTGGGCTGAAGCACTGTCTTGCTACAACATGCTGAAGTAGGAAGCAGAATATATTCAAACCTAAACTATTAAGACACAATCTTAAAAGTGATTCTAGGGTTTGGAGGTTACTTTTAAAAATAAAACTAAACACATTGATTTAGTGTCTTGAAAGACTTATGTTCTCTTAATATAGAAGCAATAGTGGCATCATAACATGGAAAAGGCTAATCAAGCTGTACGTGAATTTAGGTGGAAGTTACATTGAATTTACATAGTTTTTATAGAGAATTTATTTATGGTACTACCTTGCATGAATAAGAGACTTTTTTTCTCTGAAATCTTTTGCTTGTAGGATGTGTTAGGGTAGCAGTGCAGCCTGGCTGAAAGTTACACTCCTGCGTGGCTTGGTGCTGACCTGTCTGTGTGTGGGAAGGGATCAGAGGCCCAGCATTTGTAGCATGGCCATCCTTCAGCGTTGTGCTCGTTCCATGGGATACGTGGATGGCATTGAGTATGGGCAATACACTTCAAATGAGTGGTGCTGCAAGTGTGCAGCAAATGCATTTTGTAAATACAGGAACTTATTTTGGGAGCACGATTGTATTTGCTTAATTGATTTTGTGTAATTTGTTCATAAAATGTTTTTAAATTGCAGGCACTGTCGATGCCTTTTGATGCGTTACTAGGCTAGTGCAGTACACAGGGTCTGAGATGAGTTACTCTCCGTGCCATGCTACGAACTCAAGCTCAGCATTAACTAACATATTTTTGTACTTACTTGAAACTGATCTTCTGCCTGATTGATCTGTGTTCATGTGCACATGAATAATTCATACATATCAGCATTTGTATATACGAGTGCACACCCATCCCAGTGCTGTGTGCTAAATAGAAAATGTTAAGTTTAGGAAGTGCACGGGCAGAGCGACCCATTTTTCAGTTTATTTTTCCAGAGCATTGTCGTAGACCAGATATATTTTCCTCCAGTTGTATGTGCTATAGAATAATATTTTTCAAGATGGGGAAAATATCAAGTTCCCCTCATTCTGTGCTTTTATGAAATCACTTGAGAAATTAACATTCTTTTGTATCAGGTTACAGGCATCTGAGTTCAGAAGGGGCGAGCGCATAAGGGGAAGCAGGATGTTGAGCTGGAACAAAGGCAGCCAGGAGATGATACTGCTTTGTGTTAGATCCCGTATGGATCTGAACAAAAGAAGGGATACTTGGGTCCTCTTAAGCGGTCTCTGGATGAATTTGCTCTGCTCTTACACTTTCTTCATACACATTGCACATCGTGTCTAATTACATTTGTGTGCAAGGGTGTTGGGAATGGGGTCTCTGTTGTTAGGTTGCATATGGTTTCCATTTTCCAGTCTTCAGGTCTTTTTCTGCAACAAATTTCTTAGGAGTTTTGCTTTAACTCTTGCTGCCTTGCTGTAAGCCTGTGACCCCTGCTTAGTCTCCTGGCACTATCCCCTTTCTCTAGCTAAGAAAAAACAACTCAAGAGAAGCAGGAGGCCTCTCCATTTTGCTGCTGCTTTTGTGCAGGGAAGCCCCAAGGTGGGGAAGGCAGGTCTGGGCTCTGTTGTGCTGCTCGAGGCGTGCTGCCTGGCTCCTCTCAACTTGGCGGAGCTGTGTGAGGTCTGGAGGTCCCTGAAAGGGGGAAGCTGAAATGCAAACATGAAGCTGAATAATAAAATGATGTCACTGGCAGCCAATCAGGAGGGGTGATGTCACACGCCTGGCAGCCCCTGTGCCCACAGAACAAGAGCAGCAGCCCCTTCTCGCCAGTTGTCCCTTTCTCACCACCACGAACTACCAGGGATCAAACCTTTTGAAGTTTATTATTTGCGAGTTAAGTGCACATAAAACACAATTCATCACTCCTGCAGTTCATGGGATTCAGAAGTTTCCCAAGGCTGTAGAGCTGTGTGGGAGCTCTTGCAGCTCTTTCATGAAGCACATGACGAGCAGGCAAACTGATTTTCTTCCCCCGTGGTTTTTTTTTTTTTTATTTTAATAGCACTTGCTGTTCTGCCCTGTGTGTGCTGGGTTGGGTACGTGTTGGTATGTGTGTTCTGCTTTGATGTGTATGGCACGGTATTCTTATTTCCTGATTTATTTTGTCTTGTTTTTCATTAGCAAATCCCATAGATAAGCTCTAGATGACTCGCAGTATTTCTGTTGCCTCCGATCCAGCTAGCAGAGACTGAATGGAGCATCTTGATGGTTCAAGCTCTTGGAGGCTATAAGAGCTGTTTATTATTTCTGAGTGAAATATGATAGGTTTTCAAACCAGAGAAGTAAGGCACCCTTTCTGATACTCAAAACAATGACTGTATGTACAGTTTGAGGTACATTAAAAAAAAAAAAAAAGAAAAAAATCCTTACACTAGCCCAAGAGAAAAAGATGTGAGCAAACAGATCTAGAACAAACCCTTAGTCTTAGAGGATAGACAGGGTCCTTTGTTACTATTTCTAATACTGCATTTTTTGTTTTTTTCTTGTTTCCTGCAGAAATGGAGGAGGAAGAGGGAAGGCTGTAGATTTTATTGTATAGGCTTTGTCTGCCTTTGGGATAAGGAGAAGTACTGCCAGAGGACAGTGATGGTTTTAGGTTTTTGAGGGTAGATAATCTTCTTCAGTCCAGGTACTGGAATTTCTTTCCTATTTTAGTCTACATTGGATTTCATGTGGCGTGTACCATAGGTGTTTGATCAGCTCCAAGGATAGTCATGGGACCCAGTTTAGGATGCTGAAAACTGTTGCTGGAATGAGCATTAAGCATGAGGTTTGTGAAGAAGTACAAACATGGCGTTAGGATGATGCTTTGGGTCACTTTGGTGAGGGGTGAGAGGTAGGAAGTGGCGTATTGCCTTTATAAACTGAAGGATCCCAGGGTGAAAGGCTGTGAACAGTTGATTACTCGTGACCCATGGCAAGTGGCTGGTAAGTCACAGTTGCCACAGGCAGCAAGTGAAGCAGTGAAGCATCCTGCGTGTCCTCTGGTGGCTGTGGAAACAGTTCACGTCATTTAATGTCACGTCATTATTTTATTGGAGGAAAGAAGATGACATTACATGAACTCCAGATAAAGATGCAGCTACTATAATTTTTTAAAAATGCATATGGCAGCTGCACTGTTGAGAAGCCACACTGGAGCTATAAATCAAAAGCCACATTTGAATCTCTTCTTCTCTTCGCTGACAGGTATATGGAGAACTCCTGTATCATTAGACCAACAGGAGAGAAGATTTGAAATTTCGGTCCTTTTCATAGAGGAGCACTTGTTAGTTGGAAGCAAAACCAGTACATCTTAAGTGTTTCCATTTTTAGCCTGTCTAATTCTGGGAAAGTCTTGCATAGCTGAGTTGAAAACTGAAGTCTAGACATAATGATCGTTTTGCTATCTGCAAATGGGACTCAAGTCATTCCTGATGCGTTAAAATGATGAATTTTGTATTGTAACATCAAGTGGAGAAGTTTGTGGGGCTGAGTTTGCCAGTGCGAAGACTGTGGATACAGTTATTTGAAAAAGTGTGATATAAAAAAATCACCAGCCCGTGTGGCCCAACCACAGGGAGTGTGTATCCTTGATCCTTTTTTTTGTGTTTTGCAATTGTAAACAGTCAGCAGTTTTTTCTGATCGTTTGTGGTAATGAAAATCATAATCTGACATCGGAAATGCCTGATGTGTAAAGTAAAACTGTTGAAATGCTGCACGCTGAACTTGCACCAAACCGTTGAGGCCCTTTAATATAGTTCTGTGTTCCCATGTTGAATTTGGGGGTAGCATGAATTGGAAAATGTGTCAGCAGTGCTCTAGAGTTCACATTTGCTTTTTGGGTTGTACGTTGAGAATTTCTGAGCTGTTACTGATGTGTTTTACTTCTGCTGACTTGTTGCCTGGTTCTCTTTCAATAGTTAAATGTGGCGATTTGTGAAGATTCCCTATTGTAGCATCAAGGTTAGGGGATGCAGTGATTATTCAGCTGGTAAGTGGCGATGATTCTGGTTTTGCCGGGTGGTTTGGACATCCCTCCCACTTCTTAATTTGTGGGTAAGGGTGCTTAGGTAGAAGAGGGGGCAGGATTTTTCTCCTTTTACAACACGAACTGGTGTTGTTGAAGAGGCCCAATAAAGGAGCTGGGGATCTAACTTCAGGCAGTTGGTTAGAAACATTGGCTGATGCTGGTGTAGGAGTTGAAATCGTAGAGCTTCTCTTTCCATCACAGTCTTCTAGTGTATTCCATGAACTTTAATTTTATATGTCAGTAATTTGACCAAAGCTATATTCTGAGGTTGGACCTCACTTCTGAGTAAGCTAATATTAAGTTTAAATTGATAGATAGAGTTACCTAAAGGGCTTGGAAATATTTGTGCTTTTTGTTCTCTTCTTCCTCTTTCCCACTTCTCTGTTGCTGGCAGCTAAAGTGACAGCTCTGCAGACATCTCCACAAGTGGCACAGCTGACCGTCCCCCAGCGCTTGGTGTCTTACGGATTGATACAAGATGGCTCGGCTGCTCTCACACTGAACTGTGCCTTTTCCTAGGGGTATTAAGTGCTCCGTAAGGAGTCTTGTGGTCTCAGGTGAAGTTCCAAGTGCTTCAAAACACACAGAAAGAACAGTGAGTGAGATAAGACACAGAACGTGCAGTGCTTGTGGTCCAGGGTTCCGATCTACACTTGATACTTAATTGAAAGCACACTGAGCTTCTCTCCTGTTGCTGTCTGATGCCACTGTGTCATGGGAGGGCTTTTTCTGTGAGAAGCTGATTGTTGGTTGCTTCTTTCCCAGTACTTTTAATTATTTTGGTGCTGTGCAAATAGATAAAGTGTGTCCTTCAACACAGATGACAAACAGGCAGTTTATTTTGAAAGTATGTACTTTTTTTTTTAGCCTGCATTTCATTCTGGTGTTGCAGTTTGAGATGCTTGCCTGTAGAGGGACAATGACTGCTTTGGTTCAGTTTGGTTCTCTGGTAAGTAGACTGAAGAATATTGGAGATTTTTATTTTGTCCCAAGAGAGAATCATCTTGGTGACTCCAGGCCGTTTTGGAACATCTTGTGGCTTTTACATCTTGTAACGTGTACCAATTATGACCCTAAAAGAGGGTGGCTGTACTAGGCTTAGTCTATTGGAAATTTTTTCCTGGATATGATTGTGCTGGAGACCAGAACCTTTTCAAGTGGACAAAAATTATATCAAGCTACTTATGCTCTTAGTAAGGCTCAGTGTTGATACTCTATTTTCAACCTTTTTTTTTGTGTGAAAAAAGTATTTCTTGTTTTAATACAAGCTTTAGTAATTGTACAGTGTTGAGACTTTAAACCATCTCATTCCAACCATACCTTCAGGAGCTAGGAGGTTTATCACAGCTGATTCCCTTCCTTTACATCCAAATTAATGTTTGAAGTACTGGGACTAAAATTACTGTAGAAAACTATTAAACTAGAATAAAGAAGTAATGAAACAGCTTTCTAATGAAATAAAGAAAGCAACTGACCTTTACTCAGGATTTCCTTGTGCCTTCATGAGGAGAGTGAGCTCATGGGATGGGTTGTCACTCTGGGACGTGATTTCTTGAAGATTTTTTTTCTGGCACTAGAGGCTGTTGAGTGTGGAGAGAAATCTGCTTTTATAAACTGAAATGTGAGCATAAACTCTTGTGGCTAGTTTTGGACTGGTGAGATTATTTTTTTTCCTTTGCAGAGCTGTTGCTATACAACTTTTAGTACCAGTACACTGGATGAAATGAGGCATTGGGAGGGTTTCTTTGACTTCAAGGGATAAATTGACCAGGTTAGCTTCCACTTAAAGGTGCTCTCAGTGGACAAGTTCACCTTATTTATGCAAATTTACCATGAAAATTTGAAATCTGTGAATGGTTGCACAGGGCAGCAATGTCTTCTGCTTTTGTTTAGAAATGATAACTTCAGATTTCTCTGAAATGTCACTTGTTACCTCTTAGCTTAGACGTGATTTTTTAGATAAAGTTACAAACTGTGAGGAAGACTGGTTATTGATGGGAACACAAAAAGCTAACACCAGTAGAGTGAGAAGTAGAGGTGAAATGTCTGTTAATAGAAAATGCAGTGTCTAAAGGTAGAGAAACATCTTTTTTTAAGAAGGCACTATTTCAAAGGCTGAGGTTTTTCAAAAACAATTTGGTGCCAAAAGCTTAACCTGTTTTTCATAAACATGGTTGCTGGTTGGAGCCAAAATAAACAATTTTGGTCCTTAAATGACCTGAAGTGAGGCATTGTAGCTACCCTAGCAGAGAGCTAAAAATCATAAGAGCAGCTGAGTGTGAGTTAGGAGGGAAGCTCAGGAGTGGGTGCTCAGGTGCTGTGCAGGGCTTCCCAGTCATTACTACTTCAGTGCTACTTTTCCTGGAGGTGTATACAAAGACGCCTTAGCAGTGGCAGTTAGAGGTGATCTGTGCTCTAGCCTAGGAACTAAGGTGTCTGCAATGACAGAAGTGGAAGGAAGGCCAGTTTAGATTGTATTGAACCAGAAGTATTACTGTGATGGATTTTTTTATTAATCACTGTCTTTACTATCTCTCCTTTTTACCTTCTGCAGGACCCCCTGCCAAATACTTAATTATGCATGTGCAGTGTGTGTGTCTCAGGTCAGCATCCTGGCCTCTGTTTGGCTGGATTGAGACCCATTAAGCTTTGCTGGAAAATGTCCCTGTTTTCAGTGACCTTTGGAATCAGCTTCTTGTTTAGGGATGCTTCCAAGATGCTGAGGGCTACCTGGAAAAACTTGTATGTGTAAAAGGTTGTTAGAAGAGGCAGGAAGGAGCTGGCTGTGTCTTTACTCTGAGCACTTAATGGCTGCAGGATATAATCAGAATATATTATTTTCAGCAGTATTAAAAGCAACCCTCTGATTCCACGTTCCAGAATATTAATGATGTTGTGCAGAAGAGGATATGGTTTGTTTCTGCCTTTTCTCCCTCTTGTGAGAGCCAAGCTGAAGCTTCTCATGGTTTATTATAAATCCTTTTCCTCTGTTCTACCTTGACTGATTATTTTTATATACATTTTGTTGTTGTTTTTGTTTTGGGTTGGTTTGGTTTTTTCTGTTTCCACATGCTCTATCAGCTTAGGGTGGCTACATTAGATGGTAAAAGATGGAGTGAAGCTTTGGAGAATAAGGATACCCTGTCTGCTGAAAGCATAGCACATATGTGGGTAACAGGTTTTTTGGGACTTCCCTAAGTGACCCAAGATGATTTCCATGTATTGGTCTTGTGAAATGGATGCAGAGCACTGGAAGACTCTGGGGTCCATGGGCTTCTTGGCAAGTCCCTCTATGTTGATGCTTCAGCTTCCTTTTCTAAAGAACCTTTGTGAAGAACTACAGGAAAACTCCATGTGTTTTGTTTGACCATGGAATTGCTGATACTCATTGAGAAATGCACTGAATGGTCTTAAAATGGCCTCAGCTGTCTAAAAGAAGTGAATTTCTTGAGAGATACCATAGCTAACCCTCATAGCAATTGAATTTAATCTGCTTTTTCTACACTTCTGTTTGGGAAGTAGTTCAAATCTATTCCAGAAAGTAGAGGGCAAAATTGTAAGCAAAATCACTTTTTCATGGACAAACACTCTGAATTTGAGTGTAGTCAATAGCATTTTGCTTACCTTTCTTGGCAGGTTAGAGAAGCTGGCACTGAAGGTTAAGCTCTACAAAGCTGTAGGAATACTGTTCTCATGTGTTCATTTGTAGTCATAAGTATGGAAAGGATGGACCTCGGTGAGGATTATTCACAACCATAAAATGAAATGGAGTTTGAAGTGAATTGACATAAACAAACCAAGAGTGGTCGAGTTTAATTTTTTTCTTCTTTTTATTGTGTGTGAGACAAGTGTCAAACTACACATTATTTACGAGTTGTTGCAGATATTGGACTTCTGCGTGACATCTTCACCTCATAAATGCCTTGCTGGAGAAGGAAGAGTAGCATTTTCCAATCCTCCAACTCCCACAGCTGTACCCTGGTTATCTGACTTGAGTGTGTGGCAGCCTTTGGCAGTCCGGAGATTTTTGCCGAGTGAACTTTCAGGAAGTGCTTTGAGACAGATCAGCTGGATGTGTGCTCAGATCACTATAAACAAAATATTTACCTTTAAACATAAACCAAAAAGGAAATGAAGCAAGGAAATGTTAGTAATTCTCCTTAAGGAGTGTAAGTAACAATGTCAGTGTTGATTCTTTTCAAAAAAACATCATCTCTGCCTGTTCAAATGTTTTTCTGGTGCATGCAGAGTTTTCATGACCACCACAGAATTCCTATAGGGTGAGTTACAGCTGCTGGTTGTTGGTACAGCACACCTTTGGCATTTTTAAAATGGGCCCTTTCCTCGAAATTTAGGACCTAAATCACAGCTTCAAGATGTACATATTGCAGGGAAGCTGCTAGCAGAGAGCAGGTAGAGCATGCTTGGACAGTGATAGGAGGACAGCCTTCTGACGCTGAGGCTCGGGTGGTTTTGTGAAATGTTACAGACAACGACTGTGCCTTCTGCTTCCCCGCTCCCTCCTTTAACTGCCAAAACCTCCTGCCTTGAGCTGTTTCTGGAGGTGAAGCCACTGTCTTTGTCAGTCAGCTCTGCGTGCAGGAGCTGCTCCCTCCTCCTGGTGCACTGGGGAATTCTTCCCCCCTGCAAGTTCAAGGCACTAGGAGAAGGCAGAGCTGAAGTCTCTAGTATGGAAGACAGAATGAGGAACAGCTGAAAAATTATTCTATCAGCAGCAAATGCACTGACCTCTGAGTGCAGGACGGTGCAAGAGCCCCAGACTTCCTCATCCTATAGATCCTTGCGTCAAACATAAACAGGGAACTTTGGTGCCTTTAGCATCGCTCTTTTCCTACATGTGCAAGGGTAACGGCCTCAGAGCTTTGCCAGGCAGAGGAGGATCTTGCTTCTGTTGAAACTATTGATGTGTGCACTGGGTTCAATCTCCTTATGTATAAGAGCAAGTATAGCTTCTGTAGTAAAGCGTTGTAGTCCTGTTACTATTTTTTATATAAAATGGGGACTACCGTGCCGTTATAGATTGTCTTCAGTACCAGGGACCTGTTAAAGTGGGATATCCAAAGCAAAACCCTTTCCAGTCCCTCATCTCTCCTCAGATGTCCTTCTCTGACCTGTTGGTCATTCGCAGCAGTGAAGGAGGTAGGTGGTAGGTTTTCCCTTCAGTTCTTCTACATCTTACAAGCACATTATCTATTATAAATAAGAAGCTGTGTTTTCCCTTAGAATATTCTTTCTTACGATCTGGTTGAGTTTTTGGCATCAGGCACCATTTACCTGTGAAGGAATTGGATGCTGTGAAGGATGCTAAACAGGATTTGTGCGTGGCTGCTCAGGATCTGCACGCTGCCAATGCCCGGCTCCTGCTCTGCTGCAGCTGTATCCTGAGTAAGACTGAAAAATTCTCGCTCCTAGAGGTTTTCTTACATGGAGGTGGACATGTTCCTAGTGAGCTTCAAGTTTCTATTAAAACTCAACATTTGAATCTATTTGTTAGAAAGAACATGCTACCTTGGACTGGGATGGGGATTTCAGTTAACATGGGAGCCCTGCTGTTGAGGCAGCCTCTGTGCACATTTGGAGTATTGGGTTCTTCTGTGTGTATTTTTTAATTGAAAATCAAGATTTTTCTTACCAAAATCAAGAAGAAATCAAACCTGCTGTTGTAAATGTGCCCAGTTGCAATAGCCAAATGACAGAACCTTTTTTGTAGTAGTTTTAGTGAGGAGGAGAATCAGCTGTCAGAACTACTGAGAGCAGTGATTTAGTAAGTACTTAAACCTAAAGGAGAATAAACCTTGATTAGTGGAGACAAATCTCAAATCCTTAAAGGCACTTGGAAAGAGCTTTTAACTGGCAGTTGCACGAGTAAATACTATGCAGGCAGAAGCTGAAATTAATATCAACGTGAATTTCATGTCAGGCAGCTTCTGCAGTTACTGCAAAATCACAAAATATCCTGTTTCCTCCTCTTGTCACCCCACAACCAACAGATGTTGCCCTGGTTGCAGTGGTAGAGCCTTGCGAGGAAGAGAATGATACTTGGCAGCGCACAAGAAAATTCTTGAAATACTTGAGAACTTCTTTGGAAAGCAGCTTGGACTGTTTGTTATCGCTTTGTTTCTGAAAGAAATGCTGGGCTCCTAAGCAGACAGAAACAAATGATGAGCCTAATGCTGGAGTTTTTGCAACCATGGCTATAGTAGGTGTGGATTTTTTCCTCTCCAAAGGAGGGGTTTCTCTCGCCATTTTTGGCTTTTGGCACACATTACCAAAATATTTGCAATGCAGTAACATGTATTCTTTCATCTCAAAAGTGGGAAATAAGACATATTTGCTCCTATATGTAAATACTCTTTTCCCACACCCCCCCACCATGTTTACTCTGTAAATCCAGCCTGGTTTGCTCCTCAGAGTGTGAATTCCTGAGCACTCTGTTTCGGAGGGCAGGCACACATGCATTCAGGTTATTGTGGTGGCAAAATAAAGGGGGCTCACAGCTCTCCCCCTGATGTTTGTAAGAATAGGTGAGACTTCTTAAAGAAAGGACCCCAGTGTAGTGGTTAAAATGACCTTCTTAGGAAATGCCATTCGTGCCAGAGCACATAACCTTCCTCCCCATCTCTTCCCCTGCATAGGAGGGGCTGTGGGATACAAAGGCGCCTGGGAAAGGGAGCGCACATTCTTCTGTACAAAGGAAGCTCAGAATCCCGTGATATATACATGGGTCTCTCTGTCTTCCCCCTTAAAAATGTTATTCTTTACCCTGTAATCGGAGAATTTTTTCCTTATTAATTTTACTTTGGGTGGAGAGAAAAGGGAAAGATCTATTGTTTGGATGGAAGTCTCTGCCGGGGGCAACAATTGGGCTATTGTTGGACTGTAATTCTAGTCTGGGGCTCCAACGGGAGGTGAAAAGGAGGAAGAGGAATATGAACAAAACCAAGTATTAACTCTGTAATAATCTCCCATTGTTTACCTGAACAAGGATAGCCAGAGGTTGAATCTTTTTTTTCTTTCTCTTTTTGTTTTTTTTTTCCTGAAGGCTAATGAAACCCAGTGTTACTATGAATGATGCTGCTGCTCTCCTGTGAGCATCTGGGGGGG
>JANHFX010009603.1:0-42908 GCA_027560015.1 Chloroceryle amazona
TCCTAGCTTAAAACCATTTCTCCTTGTCCTTTCATTACAAACCCTTTTGAATAGACCTTCCTCAGCCTTCCTGTAGGCCCCCTTCGGGTACTGGAAGGTCCTTATAAGGTCCCCCTGGTGCCTTCTCTTCTCCAGGCTGAACAGCCCCAACTCCCTCAGCCTGTCTTCATGAGAGATGCTGCATTCCCCTGATCATTTTGGTGGCCCTCCTCTGGACACGCTCCAGTATGCCTACAAACATGATCCAGTATGTCTACAAACTTAAGTGAGCCAGTCAGAAATCAGCAGGAAAATGTTTGGGTTTTTTAAATCCATTAAAAAAGAATGCTTTTAGCAGTTAGTTCAGTTGTATGTTTTTAACAGTTTATTTACTTATAGTGTATTTTGACTACACACACAAAAACCCTAAATCCTAAAAATGCTTATGCTCCTAAAACTAGGTCAAGAGCATCAAGGCATTTTAAGCTAGCAATGTCAGCCGACTGAAACAAACAGAAGGACTGAAAACTTCAGTCACAGAAGGCTGCTGCATCTTCCAGGTGGCAGTACTTTTTACTCTCATCATAGTGAAAGATATTGGAGGTTCTCCCATGTTCTCAGTATATTAGACCATAAAGAACTTTTCACTCCATTGGATAAACAACAGCTTTTCTTCCCCCCTGCCCCAGCCACATCTCACAGCTGTCTCTGGGAAAACTCCCAGTTTCAGAAATTGGTTGTCCTGGTTTGGGTGAGAACAAAGCTAGTTCTGTTCAGTGATTTTTCTTTTCAGCTCAGCTCTTGTAACTAACTGCAGTGTCTGAAGTCAGCAGCCTGTTTTCACAGACAGTGTCTGCTGCTGGCAGTGATAACACCCCATGGTTAGAGTTACTACCAGGGGTTGGGGTGCAGACCAAGGCCACTGCTGAATCTTGTGCACCACATTGGGGGGTGCAGGAAAGTGAAAGGCGGCACCTGCAGGGAGGAGCGGACAGGGCAGGTGACCCCAAGCTGACCAAAGAGGTATTCCATCCCATACACGTCATATTTGGTATAAAGCTGAGGGATCCAAAGGGTCTGTAGCTCTCTCTCTGGGGGCTCCTGGGCTCTTCTTGCCTCTTGGACTATTTTGACAGCTTTGCTTGGCTCAGGTCCTCTTTTGGTTCCTTCCTTGGAGCATCCAAGGAGGATTCTGTCCGTTCTGCCTTTGATCCTCATCAGTGTGTTCCTGAATCCAGTACCAGAATCAAGCTCCTGAACATATTTGTATATATTCTATTTTTATTTTTATTATTATTATTTTAATTCTCATTAAAGCTGTTCCAGTTTCCTTTTCTAATGGCTCAGTCTCTCCCTTATTCCCTTTCTCTTCCCCTTTGGGGAGGGAGAGGGCTTAACAGAGAGCATTTGTTATTGGTCTGAGGGGCTGCCCTGACTGTGACATTGGTACATTCAGCATGATTGCTGCAGTCTTGCCATGCCTGGAACTTCATGGACCTGATAAGCCACTGGCATTTGGCTCCTAGCTCAACCAGAAAATCGTGCTGTTAGAACTGCTGTGAGAATTGCTGTAGCTCTTCTTTATTTTACTCATTTTAATGTAGTCTCTTCTGTCTCTTTCTCCCCTGCCTTCAACCTGCTTATAGCAGCTATACAGCAACTTTTTAACTTAAGAAGAAATCTGAAAATCAATAAAAAATTATCTCCAATTACAAAATTCAGGTCTGTACTTGACCTGCTAAATGAAGAGGTAGTTTCACCAAGAGACAAGCCAGACATCTGAACTCTCAAATACTGCCAGGACAGAGAGCAGCTCACCTGTTCAGATGAGCAGCCAGTCTTTTGAGACCTCAGAGATAAACCAGACAAAATGCTGGACAGGAACAAAAAGTACAGTAACAGTGCGAGAACAGGAGCCTAGAATAAGAACATAAACAGTGGGGGAAAAAAGGCTTTCTGAATTAAATAATTTTGCAAAGCCATATTTAACTCATAAGTCACTTGAACCTGAGCATAACATTTTATTCTTCATTCCCCGTAACTTCTGGAAATCACAGAGCACATTATATCAACTCAAAACTGCACAACAAATTAAGAAAAAGCTGTTTGTGAACCTTTTCCCATCATGAGTTTGCCAATAATGTAACTACGTAAATTCAATTTTCAGCATGCTATAGATAGGGATATATTTCTGCATGTCACATCAATACCTGCCTCCACCTTTGTTGCTGTCTCCTGCCTACTATGTGAGAGAGTAAGCAACACTGTTAAAAACAAAATGAACTCAGGAAGTAATGAGATATAAGAAAGGAACAGGTATTCACAAAACAATTTTCAGGTATTTTAGATAGTTACTAAGATTAATTTGTTTTATATGCTCTAGCCTCTGGTTTAAGCTCAGAGGAACAAATGGCTTGATCCTGCCAACCCTTCTTCATGCAGTTGCATCTTAACTGCCTTTGAGGAGTAACATACATGGTAAAACAGTAAACAGTGGAGGCCCCTAGATCAAATAACTCAGAGATCAAACTGAAAATAGTATTAGAAAAACTGAGTCTAACTGGTTAAGAACTAGGGGCAAACAGGACTAAAGACATTTGTTTTTAGAATCCTTGTGATGCATTACATTCATCTTTTGGGCTGCCAGGCCATGATGACGGCACTGGCAGCAGAACACAGGAAATGAAGTTAGAGAACTCTCTTATCAGATGCTCCCACCTTCTGGAATAATCAGGGTGGTAGCAGCAGACAGACGTGGGCTGCCCTGGGAAATCAGGCACTGCCTTCCCCAAACTGCAAGCCGGGCAGCACTGTAGCACCCTGGTAACAGGGCAGTAAAAGTTCAACTTTCAAAATAGCTTCCCTAGGGGAAAACAGGTAGATTGCACTGGGCCACAGCTACAGAAACAGAGCAGGGATTTTACTTTTCAAAATATTACTGCTGTCATGCAGAAGGACTCTGGGGTCAGACCTCTCCAGTGAAGCAGTCAAAAATGGAAGCAATTAATTTGTCATTACCAAGTTTATCAGCCAGGATAAAATGAAGTGTGCAGGAACTATGAAGCCTCAGATAAATGGTAATTTGCTCTGTGAAAAGTTCATGAGGCAAAAAACAAGACCTCTGATACATAAAACATTGTGGCTAAGAGAGGGCAAGGGTGGCACTGACTCTGAGAACAAGCTTCCTTTTGAGTCAGAATTCACTCAAAGTTTCAGCTAGGAAGTTGAAATTTTTACATCTGCTTACATTTGTGCTAAATGACTACCCAGTGATGGTGACGCAGATGAGAACTTGCAAGAAAATGAGAACATGTCATTATTAAGATAGAACAAGAAAACAGTAGCCCAAAAAATAACACCAATGAAATGATCATCAGGGATGACAGTGGGCTAATAGAAGCACTGAGATTTATAAATATGCCCATAAATCTTGTGAGCTCATAAGCTTGATAGGACTTTTACACTAATTTTTGCACAAAGTGTTTAGTTTTGTCTTACCAGAGTACTTTCCAATCATTTCCTGGTTACTATGTATGCAACAGAGCCACTTCCGTGGAAGTGAGAAAGTCTATATATTCTAACTGCTTTAGGTTGAATGCCACAGCTGCCTAAAACTCTTGCCACAGCCTTACACCTTTCAGTACAGGATTATGACATTGTTCAGTAAAGCATTTTTGAGTTTATGTGGTTTGTCTTAAAGCTCTCAGTAGAGAACTGCAGGGTTTCATCAGTCATTGCAAAGAATGAAATACCTGCTGTCATCAGATTGCAACTATTTCACATAAAACCAGAGGACAGCTGTATATGTAGTGGCCCCACTTTGCACTGCTCAAAGAACAAGCAGCTGTGGAAGTCACAAGACCATGCACCCTTCCTAGACGAATAAAGTGTTTTCACTGCAATTGCTTATGTTCTTTTCAGAAAGGTTCATTATTGGAATTTTCACTACTGGGGGTATTGATCTGATTTCTGTTTGACATCTTGCTATATATGTCCCACTCCATACCCCCACGACACCAGGCCTGACTTCCACAGAGGCAAAAAATGCCATATGCACAATACATCATTTCAGCTTATTTGTTTTCTTTATAAACATAATGCAAAGGGGTATGATCCAAGCAATTTCTGTTTGCACCAGACATTGTTTTGGAGACAGGAGAGCACCAAAGCAGTGGCACTCCTCAGAGACCACTAGCAAGGATGTCTTTCTTCATGGTGACTGCATGTTTTAGAGGTGTTAAACATTATGACTGCCCAGTAGTTTAGAAGAAGGATGAAGATAAATACAATATTGACATGGAGACAGCAATGCAGTATTTCAGTGATTTGTATTACCTTTAAAAATACATACTAAGCTGACAGGACTAAGAATCAATACAAACCCCATTGATACAAAGTCTCTCAACTACAGTAGTTGGAGAGCACCAGAAAAAAAATGCACTTCCAGCTTGTCATGGGATTAGTAATGGAATCTGATTATGATATTTTGAGAACATAAGCATTTAGGTGCTTTGTTAAATCTTTGAATCCTGGAGTTTAACACTTTGGACGAAAAAATTGTTTTAATGAACACATCAAAATGAGATGAAGATTGTTCAAGTTATCAGCCATTTTTTTTTTTTGTTACATTTCAAAAGGCAGATCTGTGGTACAGACCTAGAGATGCTAGACTATGTCCCAAAGGTAACTTCTTCAGGAAAACTCAATGTTCCAGGAAGTGACAACATTCTGAGTTGTGTTAAAATAGCAGTTACTACTCTATGCAACTGGTCATTTTTTCCTCTTTTCCTAATTTTCACACTCTGCTCCTCCCCCTCCTTTCCCCACATATTTTCCTAGCATTTACTCTTCTTTTAGAGTTCACATGCTAAGACAGAAGTCTCAAAATCATTGTCAGAATTCTGAATTCCAGTGTAACCCAAAAGATGATTGCAGAAAAAAGTGTATGGAGTTTGTCATAACTTGTGATTTTTTTTATATATATATTTGGTAGGATTTACATGTGAAAGAACTTCATTAACCCTTCTCCAAAGTCATCTAGCGGCAGTACCACAAGAAATAGTTTTTTTTAATGTGGGGTTTCATTTAAGATTGATACTTCAAGTATCTGATCTGGATAATTTAGCAATGAGCAAACACAACCAGTTCAACGAACACCACCCACTCTCCTTAGGAATGTGAAAACCTTTTAAGATGGTCAACATATTTAATTTTTAAGAATCATGATCTAGAGCTAACCCACCCCAGATATTCTTAGGGGGAGGCAATTAATCAGTTCTACACAGATTACAGAGAAATGAATATTATAAGACATATAGCTGTAACTTAACGGTGCTAGGAGCCACATCACAGACACAACATGATGCTTCTCAGTACATGTATAAAGGAACCATGATTTCATCTCTGAGAAAAGAATATGGCTACATAAATGCATTATATGGTGCCCAAGGTTAAAATGTTAATTTTCAAAGTAGCCAGGTTCTCAGAGTTGTAACTATTTTGCCAGCATTTCTTTCAAAAACATTGCTCTACATCAGAGCTCAAGACTCCAGATTGAATCAGGGCAGACAGTTTTACAAAGGAGACATCAAATTAGACAGCTGCTGTACAAGACACAGAAAGAGACAACAATAAAAACTTCTCTTTTTCACTGAGAGATCCCTTTGTTCCCTCCCCTTGTGTACTAGCATTACAACACTTCGTGTTACTAGGTCGAGTTGTGACAGACTCAAGACAACCATTATACTACTAAAGTAAACATATATATTGTATTCTGATGTATTATGTGACACAGGATAGAATAATACAAACATTTATTTCCCGGAGAAGATGTTACAGAAGTAAAGCTATGATAACCGATGAGTAAGGTCTCTGTTTCCAGTCCAAGTAATCTCATACCTGTTACTATGATACACACAAAAATGCTCGCAAAGCTATGAGCTAAAAAATGGAACTCTCCCACATCAGTCTGGTTTGAAACTCAAAGTCAGCAAGGGCTTTTTAATCAGCTTGGAATCATGCCTTGGGAGACTTACACAGTTATTAAGTCTCTCTTCAGGTACTCAAGGAAGTTGGAAATTCAAATGGAGTTTCAAGAAGAACAAACACATACTCCAAACCTATTAAAACAATTTAGGGACCACTAAATACAGTAATTCCCTGTTGCAATTATAGTAATGATGGTGCAAGGGAACTTCACATCAAGAAGCCTCAGAAAACTCTTAAGAGTAGTTAAATACATTGGAAGGCTATTAAAAGAAATCTGGATTTATTTTATTTAAACCAGCTGCATAAAAGTTCTGAAGGAATAAGATACAGTTATTACCATATGCAAAGCTAGAAGTTGCTCAGATTCAGTCTGTAGCTGTTTTAAACCGAAATACATGCACTCAAGGGCCAAATAGAAGACGCAATTACCACAGCTGTTTTATTTATTTATTTAAGTCATCCAACATTCCTCTGAAAGTTAACATTTTTAAAGGAAATATTTTCAAGTAAAACATTAATGTGTTTTTTCCCAAGAGTAAAACAATTAGAACAGCAGGTTTTAATCAAATGGTTTACGTTCCCCTACCATGAACTCTCCAACTATAAGCATCACAAATAATACTGCTTTTCAGATAGCAACTGGCTGAGAAATGCCAGTTGTAGTTACAAACTTTATGAAGCTGAAAAATGCATTCATAGTAACAACAGCTTCTTACCCCCATGAACTCTCATAAACCTGGCCTACACCTAATGGATTCAGCTCTTCTTTAACAATTCTCTAGCAGTTCTCAAGAGACTGTTTTGCAAATTCTTTTATACCAAACTAATTAAACATTAGCAACCTAGCAAGTTACTTGTAATCTAGAGATTCTACACAAATTTGAACCAGGGAACTGTAAATCAAAAAGCAGTAGCTCTGTTATTAAGACAGACTATAGCCAGTAATGTCACTTCGCAGACCTCCAGCAACTATATGGGAAGAGCACCATGATTTGTTTCCAAGCACTGTGTCAAATATGAGCAGCATAGTTGTATCCCTCAGTAGCAGAATTTCATAGTACTTCAGATTCACTAACGATCCCCCACTCCTTGCTTCAGAGACCAAATTATGCATTCATTCATCACAGCCTCTCAAAAGCACCTCCATAGCTACTTCTGGAGTGGTCTTTCTAGAATAAAATTTCTCTGACCTGAACCCCCATGACTATCCACAAACTCAGCTTAGAAGATTGACTGTTTTATGAGCATGAGAAAAAAGCAAACCAGTTCCCATTGGATTTGTTTTATGTCACTTACACCTTCTGTCTCCACTTCAGCGACCACCCTACCTTCCACAGTACTACCTCTACTGTCCTCAGCCTCTTCCCTCTCAGTGCCAATGCATGGACTCTAAATCCCACATATGCCATCCTCAGCTTCCACATATATCCCCCAGACATCCCACTGCTTTAAATATGCAACCCTATGCCTGCTGCCAGCCAGGCAGAAACAGCCCTGTTTGAGCTTCCTCCGCATCAACTGACTGCCAAATAAAGGGAAACTCGACAGTTCTCCCTGTCACTTACTCTGCAGAGTCAATAATCTCCCCCATTCCCCAAAGCATGCATAAAGTTTATGGAATTTTATTATCTTGGAGATTTCAACCCCACAGCTGATTTGTAGCATACACCTGCCGACACATGCAAATGCTATTAGAATGAGACACAGCAGTCTTGAAATTTTGTTCCTAGTGAACCTAAGAAAGTAACCAATTGCTGTCATCTTCCAGGAAGGGGTGGGTGAGATTTAAAGTAATTAAATGTGTGCATACTTTGAATTTAATACAAAAAAAAAAAAGAGAGAGAGAGAAAAGGAAGAAAGAAAATAGGAAAAAAAGTTAACTGTTTAGCATGTTACTACCTCTATGGTTTAATTCCTCTAGCCATAAGCTATGTAGAGAATGTAAGATGTAGAAGATACGGATATAGAAGTAGTTAAGTAGTGACTTAACCCTGATGTAGCTTCCCCTATTCTACTCCCCCATGACCTACTGCAGAATAACTTACAAAGACAAAAGGAGTGACATTCAAAACCTTAAAAGCAGCAATAGCCTGCTCTGGCAGCCTGACTGCCATTGTGGGGATGCTTTTCTGTGTCTTTGCTGTACTGGGGAAGCCATCATTTCCAGCAGCATGCACACATAGAAGCGTTTTGTTCCTTAGTGAGGTGCAAATGCAGCAAGAACAAGTTTGTAAAGGCCAACAGAAAAGAATGTTCAGCTACACTGAAATTGAGAAATTGTCCCAGCTATTATCTGTTTTCAGTCACTTTCTCACTGTCCTCATACACCCAATCCACTTCCTGTAATTACAGAACAAGTATCTAACAACAAAACCCTACTTATTGCAAATAAGCCTTTTGGTGCTGGAATGTGAAACTGCTGATGGGGGACAAACACTCACGACACATGTGCAAAGGATATGAAGCTGCATATGATTCCTAATAGCCCTGGCATGCTTCCAGCTGTGTTAGGTTACAGAATGACATGGGAAGCCACCAGATTGTTGCTGAGACACCAAATGCAGAAAATTTCAAAATACACTTGGGGAAAGGGAGG
The DNA here is from genome assembly GCA_027560015.1 of Chloroceryle amazona. Classification (NCBI taxonomy): domain Eukaryota; kingdom Metazoa; phylum Chordata; class Aves; order Coraciiformes; family Cerylidae; genus Chloroceryle; species Chloroceryle amazona. The sequence continues at coordinate 8,564 of JANHFX010009603.1, forward strand.
AAGCTGAACACCTAGACTGTGTGAAAGTTTATAGGGTATTTATGCTACAAGCCATACATCACAAGTTATTTCCATCTTGCATCTCTTGTTTAACACATCAGCTTTAGGAGCAATCGCCAAGGAAAAAATACTGATCTTTTGTTCATACCCTTAAATAAATTATGAAAGCTGTGGGAGGAGAAGGATCATGACTCAAGCTTTAAAATTCAGGTCTTATCTAGTCTAGCAAACCACAGGGACAAAGAACTAGTGAAACAATGAAATTGCAATATGAAGAAGCAGTATAGTGAATTATAATTAAGCTCTGCTCCACTGCTTTCTTCTTTTCAAATCTAATACCTAACCAGCATTTTGGGAAAATGATCTGCGTTAATGGTTCAAAAATTCAGACCCTGAGGTTAAGCACAAAACCTCACAGTCAAAATTTGTGTCCCATTAAAGGCTCTCCATTAGGACTCTACCTACTATCATACCATCAGTACAATATGAGGTAGCAAAAGCAGTTACATCTAAAATAAAATTACCTGGAAGACTAATTATTCCACTTAACTCTTAAGGCAAACTCTGTGTTCAGAACTCGAGGCAGAGAACAATTAAAACTCTGTTCAGTTGTTTCTTCAACACAGAACGCTTCAAGATCTATGACGCGTACTACACTTTTAAGTGATTTTTAAATTAACTATTCAGAAGGTATAAACATTTCTAATTTCTGCAGTGTTGTTCAATAGCAAAGTACTTGGCATAAGACCATTACAGAGGACCATGTGCATTACACGTGAATGAACACTCTGTGGTTTTCATTAGAACTCTGATTAAAACATATTTAATTTTGATGATTTATTACATTCCTCCACAGGATTTTTCTGGTCAAAACTACTGATGAGTAGTTGCTTGCCAAGCACTGAAGCTCTAAGTTAGCTCATCAGAGATACTTCAGCCCCTTCCATGTCTGGTCAATTAAGTCATTCTCCCGAGTCTAGGAACAACAATACATAGACAGTAAAGTCTCATAGCTGGGGTGAAATGACCTTTTATAAATCATATGATGCAATCTTCATCATCACCTTCTCTCAGCAGAATGCAAAATAAAGATGTCAGGTGAAAGAAAGTACAGCAGCACAAGAAACATAAGAAAGACGATCCAGTGAGACAGGACTAGTGTGGAAATGAGAAGGCCATGATTCAACCTTAATCTGCCTGTTCTAAATGGCTAGCACAAACTTCCTGTATTTGGCCTACCCCAGAAAGGTGGTAATTGATAGCCATCCCATTCCAAATGATCTTAATTCATGAAAGGGTGGATGGAGTGAGACCATATGAGAGAAGAAAATGCTATTATGAGCCAAATACATTACTACAACTTTGCTGAACTGCTGGCATTACTGGGTATGTCATCAGATCATAGGCTTTCACATATAACACGCTCACATTTTCCTCCAGAAAAGGGAGAACACAGTGAAGCTACTGAAAAGAGGGAAAGAGTGGAGCTGTAAGATTAAATGGAGTTTCCTCATACTGCCCTTTAACCTGCTCTGTGGCAAAAGAGCAGGCTAGCTTTTATCATTTTAAACACAGATAAACCTGGAGATTATTCAACAGAAAATGTAGTAACAGTTTAAACATCAGCAGCACCCAAACCTTTAATTTGCTCTTTAGCCCTAAATGGTATCTTCTGATTAAGTTTAGAAGCATCACCAACAACCATAGGAGGACCAAGCTCTGTTTACTAATGCATATTAAGCCCATTTCTGCTTTTTTTGTACTGGACTTCTACCGATGATTCTTTTGCTTGAAACCCAGCATCAAAAGTGTAATATTTACAATTTGATTTATTTGCAGGCAGTGCACAGAACTTCCTCAAAGTGAAGCTGGTGAGGATTTTATTTGGAGTGGCCACTCAGATGATGTTGCTCATACTAGAGCTGTAACAGCAGCTACGAGGAAAACAGAAATGCAAGGCTCAAGGACTTTCGTGAATACTAGAAGTAAAAGAAGAATCCCCAATTCCTTAGTACCACATGGGCTTTTCTACTCTTGAATACTCAGGTATACAACTAGGCTTATGCCACTGTCTTCTCCTTTCTCCTGCAATCTTTTCATCCAGTAAACCACCACCTCTCTCCCTTGACACCCACCCCCCCCCTTATTTAAAAGTGCAACTTAAGGGAATCTCTGATATTTCTACGTTTGAATATGGTTGGTTGAAACCAGACAATGTATTTAAAAGTTGGAAGTGGAGGCAGAAAAAGAAGTGATAAAGCACATGCCTTGCCTCCTAAAAAATAGAAATCAAGCAAAACTAAGAGAATACAAACAGTCAGCTAATGTCATCCTGGACAAAATAACAGGGGGGGAAGTTGCAGGCTTCTCAAAAGTACAGCAACGAAGAACTAAGATGAGAAAGTCTGTTCTTGTACAGCCATAAATTAGCTAAACCCAAATTAGCTCATGTTTTTTTAACTTCAAACTGTTGAGCTGCATCCTTCCAGGAGGCAAAGAGGGTCATCTTGTTCCCAGAGAGGAGTTGCTGATGTCACCTATCTTCAGCAAGGAGGGCAAATCTGCACATGGAGTGGATGGGGCCAAAAAAAATTAAGGACTCTCATGCTTACCTGTCTCATAACCTTTAGAAAAGGACAGATCAGTTTTGAACTAAGGCAAAGAAGCAAGAACATACAAAAGTAGTCTTTTTTTGATTGGTGCTACTGAAAATAATCAGACCAAACCATCAGTTCTGGACTTCTATGTTTAATTTCATTTAAGAGCCAATGAGAAGATGGTTGTGATTGTCCTGGAGGTTATATCCAATTTACGCTGCTTTGTTCTACATTTCTGCAGCCGGTGCCCAGCCCCATTCTGACATGGGCACACTGCTGTTACTACACTTGAGCTGAGCCCATCTAAAGCTACCTTAACTTTATTACACACTGCTATTGCTGCACTGTAGCACACTCCATTCCCTTTACTTCATCACCTCTTCAAACTCCTGCAGCCTTGCTAGCTGAGCAACAGCTTCATGGCAGAGACAGGCTATCCTGGATGCAACTCATTTATCTTCACAGGGCGGCCAGTAAATCCTCAAACAGGATACATGCGGTTTCTTTGCACCTCAGTTTGTACAGAGTACAACTCCTCCTACCAAGCACAGCAGTAGGAAGATGCAATGGGTAGACGTATTGCAACTGAGATTATGGGGAATTAGTCCAAAACTGAATTCACAGTTGCTTTTGTCCAGTGAATTTCATTCACTGGGGACAATATGTTTTTCAATCTGTGTTAGAATAGTTTCAGTGTAGATTTGCAAAACATTTTGAAATATTTCTATCTGTAGAACAATCAGGTTTTTTATAACATTGCTTTAGTCAGAAAGCCATGCCTCTGCGTACTGATTTTTATTGCCAGTTTCACTTACATGCATAAAACAAAAATGCCACCAAAGCCCAATGAAAACATGTATGAAATTTCCCTATGAAGGTCACTGTGCAATGAAAAAGGGTTATAAATGACACAGTTCATCAACATTTAAAGGCTGCAAATAAGAACAATTAAGATCAACTACAAAAGGGAAGTTAAACAAAAATCACAGGGAAAGGAATCACACCTTCAACTGATTTAAAAGGGCAGTAGAAAGCCTGGCATGTGATTTACTGGCAGAAACTAAACACTCTAGTGTGGGCTAGTTGTAAAGAAAAAATATTGTCATTTTTTTCCAGTTTGAAGTCTAGTGCACTGAATCTTAAGAAAGTACAGGTTCACCCAAAGTGCAAGCTTCTTTTGATGTTAAAGGGAAAAAAATTAACCTCCTCTGTATCTTCTGTATTAAAAAAAGTTCATTAATGAAAGGCTAAGCATTTAATTCACCAGGATGGTTCTGGGCTTTGTCATTTTTGCATAGTTAACAAGATCATAATTCAAACAGGTCACACATTGTAAATATTCTCACTATATTGTTTTCCTTTCTCCTATAATTAGACCACCTTTTGTTACCAAGAATCATATAAACTCTTTAACTGTGAATGGTTGTAAACTCCTCGTATTAAAAATTAGGCATCTCCTCCTCCCGACTTTGTACAATGAGAACTGCATACAAAAAAGAACCAAACTTCAACTATGGCACATAAAATCAACATTACATCTCTGACACCTCTTTCTGCAGGGGTTTGACCCACATTATATCATCCACACACTTTATACAGCTTCTGTCTTTTTCTCCGTCCACACAAATTACTCCTGCCTAGGCATCTACCAACAAAGGGAGATGTACAAGCTCACTGACAGCAGAACAGCTTCAAGCAGTTCACTTGCCGTTGAAAACAAAATCTTCACCAGAGCTGCAGGAAGGACAGCATAGCAGCTATTCCAGCAACTTCTTGGAGGCAAATGATACAAAAGCTGCCCAAGTCCTGCTCACTCAAACCACCACAAGAACCAAAAAAAGAAACTACAAGGTTTCCCAAGAGCCAAAACATCTCAAAACATTTTAAATTAAGAGCTGTCTGTAAGCTCTGGCTAGACACAGAGGTAGTCCTTAATTCCTGAATGAATTCAGTCACTGCTGCCCCCCACAGGTATTTCCAAGGTTTTAGTCAGCGCATTTGCTTCCCACTAACTTCTTGCCATCCCTCTACACTTTGAAATCAACCAGCCGCAACAACATTCTGTGTTCTTCTGTATTACAGGTTACATTGCATATCTCTTGGAACAAGTACAGTCATAAGATATAGGCAGAATTATATTGGCATAAGGCTATTAAAACCCCACGAGCTGATGAGGTTCACCAAAGTCATTAGTAGGATTAATGGATCCTAACAAACGGATTTTCAAACAAGCTCCTTAAGAAGGTTACAGTCCTCTTAAATACACAGATTTTATGGAAAGGATAGTTTGAACTACTTAACCAGAAATGTCATAATATGAACTTTCTTTTACAGCATTAGTGGTTCGATCGGTAAAGTACAAAAGAATGTTCAGAAAAATTCTCAGAAACCTGCCATGCTTATTCTCAAGCCAAATGGACCAGAATGGGAAATATTACATACATGCTTTTATGAAACACAGCACTTCCAGGTTATTTTTTTTTCCTACCTCATCTGAAAAGAGAAAGGGAAAAAAAAAAATAAAAAATTGTAGAAGGAATCTGTGGGTGACTCGATCATTCACACTCTTATGGGAGACTAAATAATTTTCCTGAAGTTAAACACCAGTATAGTCTCGGGGTTTTTCATTGCAATTTTGACAACTGCTGTTTGACATATTCTGCATAAATTCTGAGGCTGTGAATAACTGTTTTCAAAGAGCATACAGCAAACTCTCATCCACTATTCACTAGTAGTCTAACAAACCCTCCATTTTTGCTTGAGAAGGTGGATTCTGAATTCACAAAGCATAGCCATTATATTCCACAGTAAAACACACTTGCAGAAGCAACTTCACCTCTTTCACATTTCAGGTCATTTGTTCAGAGAAAGATATCATGGATTTCCATAGTTCCCAGGAAGAGCTGCAGGCTTGCAGTCTGCTTTTCTTCCTGGTGACACTGTTAATGCTACGGCTGAGGAGGCTGTAAAGGAAAGTGAAGACAGACAGGATCGTACAATGGAAGACAGGTCTGAATTCTCATAGTTAGGCAGTGAGGAAATTAAGTAAACCCACCCAAACCTGAAGGACTTAATTCAGATAAAACAGTAATATTTTTCAGAAGTAGAATGTAATAGAATGGAAAATAGTATTAACAGATTAAAAAAATTTTAATCTTTGAGGGAATTATAGTCTCAATTAAGTACTATATGAAAAGATAGCAGCATTTCTCAGTAAGTACATCTATGCCCTTTTAATTTGCCCAGGAATTAGCCTTAACAGAAAGGCAGAGAGGAAAAAGCCCCAGAGAGTTGCATTGCAGTTCCCCAACTGCTTCCCAGCACATTCTGCTGAAGGGGTCAAACAGCTCCCGTGACCATCGTGGGTGCAGATACCAGACAACACAACCCCAGAGCTACAAAGGGTATTTTTAAAAGGTGCCAAACTGTTGCTTTTCATGATATCCCAAAACAACTGTAAAGCTCAGTCCAACATTCATCTGTAAACGTCAAAGAATATTTGTAAAGCATTTAATTACCTAACAGAAATTCTGAAGTTTCCCTCGTCCTACTCTCTACTGTATTTTAGAGTTTTAGAAAAAGAGAGAAAAGCTCCTATAAAAATAAAATGGTATTTGATGGACTACCATCTTCACAATAACTAAAAGAAAACTAAATCTCTATTGCAGACTACTTTCAACTTGCAATAAAAACCTTGGTTTTCTCCTTTTAACCCCCATTAAAAGATCAGAAGGAAAGCTGACATACAAGATTTGGCCAGCACTCAAGAAAGAGCGGGTACCCTATCAGACAGCTCTTGTTTTTAAACACTAGACATCAAGTGAAAAGGAATCTTGGCCTGATATCAAACCTTAATAGTAATCTATGGTAATTTAGCTGTTCATAATGAAAATGTTCAACCTTTTCAGATTTTACCTTCAGGAGAAGTCAAGAGAAAGGGAAAAGTAATTTAGTACTGAAAAAAAGCTTGCTAAATGGGTAATTTCATTACTAGACTCCTTTATTCTTGTTCAGAGCACCAATAGTTTAGGGATAAGGAACCCATATTTGGATATGGTGATTTACAACAATCTCTAAATTACTGATATTTTCCTTGATTCTTGATCCATATCCCATTTTCCACTTACACTGTTTTGCCAAGGATTCTTTTCTGGTAGTACTGGTCTCTTTCTTTTAAAAGAGAAATATTTGCTAATGATAAATATGATTCACCCTAGTCTGTCACAGAATATGAAATATTTCTTGCATAATCAGAAGAAACATCCTAACTAGAAGCTGTTAAATCACCTTCACCTTTCGTATAGTGCAAAGCTTAATACCAATACTGTAAATCACGTCAACATTGAAAGATGGCTGGCTTGCTAGCATGAGTAACAATGGTCACATATTACAAGCCTGAGATATTTCAATTATTCCAAATTCATATTCAAGTTAGTTCCATCGAATGTCTAGACTTCACCTAATGCTGTGCTCTTTATTTCTTCTGATACAAAAAAACAAACCAAAACGAACCAAACCCCACAACCCAAAAATAAACAACCAAAAACCCAAACAAAACAACAAACCAAAACCAAACCAGGAACTGTTAAGTTAAATAATAGCACCCACAATCACTTCAGCCCTAGACAACAACCAGCTTTTGCTGGTAGAGTACCAACAATGCATCTCCCTACTGGTTTGGAAATCTAAAGTCCTAATTGATTTATGAAGAGAAACAGTGATTGTTCCCACGGAAGTAAGAGATACAGTCTTGAGCTTTTCCAAACCATCACACCTTATTAGCTGTGAATTTATAGCATCTAGGCATCTTACACCACCTCCTCATCTCACATGCAAATGTCACAAACATGCTCAGGTGTATGGGTAGCTGTGTAGGGAATCTGATCTGACAAAAAATAACCATTTTTCCCCCACAGTAACTCCAAAGACAAAACCAAGACCTCAATACAATAAAGACATCGAGGTGCTGGAGCGGGTTCAGGGAAGAGCAGCTAAGCTGGTGGAGGGCCTGGAGAACAATTCTTGTATGGAGTGGCTGAGGGAACTGGAGTCTGAAGAAAAGGAGGCTGAAGGGAGACCTTACTACTCTCTATAACTACCTGAAAGATTGTACAGAGGTAGGTGCTGGTCTCTTCTCCCAACTAAGAAGTGATAAGAGGGGATGACCTTAAGCTGCACAAAACATTAGGAAAAAAATTTTCACTGAAAGGATTGTCAGGCATTGGAACAGGCTGCCCAGGGAGGTGGTTGAGTCACCATCCCTGGAGGTGTTTAAAAGCCATATAGATGTGGTGTCTGGGGATATGGCTTAGTGGTGGACTTGGTAGAGTAGGGCTAATGGTTGGACTCAGTGGTATTAAATGTCTTTTCCAACCTAAATGACTCTATGATTCTCTGTTATTAATATACAGAATCTAGCTAGTAAAGACTTAATGCTGGAAGTCACTGCTCAACAAGCATAATAGTTTCATCTCCCCTGCAGAAAAGTCCCTAACTTATTTAACATGTATGCGAATACTGACACACATTGAACTTATTCCAACCATGCAATAATCATAAAAGCTTTCTTTGGCAGGTAATCCTAGAAAGACTTGTCTGTTATCTCCAGAAACATATTTTTATATAAAGTGGACATTTCTCTTTCAGTACTGTAAAAATGTGGATCGTTTGACAATTATTCCAATTCGAGTATGGCAGTGGCAAAATGCAGGTCCTGAATAAGGTTGCTGAATTTAAAAAGAATTCACTACACTGCTATTAAATGTGCCTCATTCTTATACATGGGATTACTATACTGTGTGTAAGTGCTGCCAGTGCTACATTCCTTTGCAAATCATGTAAAGAATGGGAGTGTTTATTATGGACATTTTCAAGGGCACAATACTAATTAAATTCCTAAGACTCAATAAAATCAACAGGAATTGACATTTAGCTACCATGTATATCTCAAAACCAGTCATCAATCACATTGTCAACGGGAGAAAGATAGCAACGTGAGGTATTTCCACCAATTTAATATAGCATTAATTATCTACAGATATTGTTTGTCATAACTGAAATTTTCATTCTACGATGAAACACAAATTTTTGTATTTTGCACAGTCTTTGCAAGAGATTGGTGTTGAAAAAGTTCATCTATTACAGATTCAAGCACAGCTTTTTAGCAAGTGTTTTTAATGAGCTTGGTTAGATAGCAAATTAAAAAAAAATAAAATCACAAAATAAAGACTGGATGGAAATGCACTAAGAATTTCAATATATTGATCCAGGAAGCTATTTTTCTACTGTAGCAGTTCTAAAACCTTAGCATTTCTACTGTGAATTTGACTTTCCATACACTAAAAAAAACAAAAGCAAACAAGGATTTAATGTAATTTGTACTGCAATTGGGTAATTTTGTTACTATATAACATACAGAGGGTCAAATAAAGAAGATGAGACATAAGGAAAAGCAGAAGTTAAATGTGTATTTTTACACAGACACTCTTCACCAAGACTAGTAAGGACACTCCTTGAAATCAAAAGGCAATATACTTCATCATGAATTTTATTTTAAAAGTGAACTTTTTAAATAATAAATCAGCATCTGAAGTTGGAGCAGCTGTAATAATATGAAAATAGCCAACAGTTGTTGATGTCAAACATACAATGACTAGTCAGTGTTGGAAAATTATATACAAAACCATAGAAGCATGGAGAAGACTTTTAAGATTAGGAGTTTTACAGCTCCTTTGGGGAAAAGGGAGATTTCGCCAGTTAGAAATGTACTTTTTAGAATAAAATATTACACAGAAACAGACATTCACTTTTCTTTGAATAGCATAAGTAAAACATAAAACAACTACACTAAAAAAAAATCTAATAAATGCTAATACTCTGTTAAAATATTGTTGATAATTTCAGAGCAAAGGAGAAAATCTTACAAATGAAAGAATTAACACTTATTTAATCTGTGATCACACATGGCATACCAGAAATAGCAATCAAAAAAACCCCAAACAAAGAAAAAATGAACAACACACGCACACACACACACACAAAAAAAAAAAGCACCCCAACATCAACACAAACAAAACCAAAAAACCCCCACAACAAAAACTATACCACCAAATCTTATCCCTGCACATTAACTCTACTGGGTCAAAACAGAGGGGCTATTCTAGCGGGGACCCTCCTACTGATGTGACAGCTCAAATTTTAAATTGCTTCTCTTCTCCCTGATCAGTGTGTCAGTGCCTCAAAATATAACTCAGCTACTGTAGTTGAAGAAATAAATTACTTCTTAGAATATAAAAAGTCCTCTACCATATGTGACAAAACCCCAAATATGTAGAGTACCACTCATATGCTCAGAGTATGTTATCACTATATGCTTGAAGGTAAATAAATTGATTCAAGTTTTAATTCCATTTTTTCCTCTTCAGAAGTAGCGGAGATTTCATCTTGAAAGACTCAAGAACAACTGTTTGCAAGAACAAGTCTTAGCTGGGAAACTCTTGGCAATATGGACATTGAGCAAACCAGACATGATGGGTTTACTGAAACAATTTAAAAAAATGGCAGTAATTAGATTTTGCAAACCCTGCCTAAATTTAGAACATACTAACACTGCTTCTGTCTGTAAGTTATACTATGAAAAGCAAGAAACTGTGGTCTCTTTGCTAAATACCTACAAGCCCAACAGTGAAGCTGTGTATTGTGAAGTATTAAGAGTATTTTTTCTGATTCCAAGTCAAATTTTCCTTCAAAGCATTAAGGAGGGAGATTCCAGTCAGCCCACAGGATTCAGTTTAAAATAGCATCGTATGACCAAAGGACATGTTCTACAAGGGGGGTATATACTGCTTCTTGAGGGTGGGAGAATTATCCCAAGACATGCTGCTTGCTTTCTTTTGGGCAAAACTTGCCTTAAATCACAAGCGTAGGCATGTTTAATGTTTCCATTCTTCCCACTTTAATGGTGCACACTAGAAAGTTACAAAGCTTACCTGAGAAACTTCTAATGAGGTACTGCTGTAATATGGGGTTCCACACCCTGCCCTTCTGCAGATGTTAGCACTGGTATTACCGTCTACAGACTTAAAATAGCTGTTAATTTACTACTGTTGGAAGGTGGTCCTTCTCAGGATTCATGTAAAGGCTCCCTGTCTTGCAACACAGATCAGCTAGTAAAGAAGGGCATGGGATATCCCGTCTTGGGAGAACATCGCAGCTCCCATCACTCCAGCCCGTAACAGGGGACGGATTTGCTTGGTATTTCAAATATTACAGTTATCCCTGTACTGACAATATCCAGGATAGGGCAGGAAGGGAGGGAATTTCCTCCTAGGACTAGAGTGCAAAAAGCTAGGAGCAGTTGTGCCGCATACACAGACACAGTCAAATGGAGGAGGAATTTGAGCTATTTGACAGTCTGCTCAAGAGAGAGCCAAAACAAGAGAATAAAAGTAGTATTTTGCAAGGCTCAGGTGCAGTTGCAGCATAAACCAAGAAACCTGCTAGAACTCATTTGGTACTTACACTGTTAAAGGTAGTATTTCAAGTAAATATTTATATTACAGAGAACCATTAGAAGGCCTAAAGATTGCAGCAAGTATTACAGGCTCAAACATTAGGTATCTAATGTATACAGAAATTATAATAATTTTAGACATGTTACATAAGAAACTGCTGTAATGTTTCAAATAAGTGAAATCACAAAAGAAAAATCAGCCTATAAATTACAGAGATCTTCTTAATCATCGCAGTTGTAAACAGCAATGATTAAAACAATGTGATGAAATTATTATGGTCCTCAAATACAGCCTCTCGCCCACTCACCTCTGCTAATGGAAATGAAAAAAACATGGGGGGATACTTTAGAAATATGATTGCAAAAAGGGTTACAAATGCTGCTAAATTTTTGGCTTTCAGGCAAATAGAACAAGAAAAAAAAATCCTTCTTTTCAAGACAGCACAAGTAGAAGTGGAAGTACACTACAAGTGGAGAAAGATTCATACTTAAAATAGTAATAGGATTAAGTTTGGGTGGTGTCTGAAATAACAGGCACAGAACAAGCACACAAACAGAAAAATACTAAAACCATCTTCACTCAATCTTCACCAAATAATGCCAAAGAAAACTTGGAACAATTATTTGTACGTGTTTTAGCTACTTAAAGCACATTTATTTCTGGGTAGTTGGCTACATAGATTAAAAAGTGTACCTTTTGCTAGCAGGAAAGCAACCAACCAACCCACCCACCCAGATATACATTTTATATAGATATAATTTTATACTATCTATCTAAAAATACATTTTGTTAAAAATCAAGGAAAATACATCTGGAATTTCAACTATGCAAAGAGTTTCTAAATATTTATTATAAAATCTCAGCAACAGTAATTTCTGCTATTACTTTTGTCTGAACAACCAAAGACAGATTTTATAGCACTCTAACTTAGCTCCCTACAAATTCAGATCATAACTTTCTTTCGGTGGCACTTGTTAAACCTGCATTTGATTTCTTCTGAGTAAATAAATACCTTCTTTTTTATGGCTGTTACACTACCCCAGCATTTACACCACCAAGCGTTGCTGAGAAACAAAACACCAAACACTAAGTAAAAAATACCTGGAACAGAAGGATGGCCTTGAAATTCCATTTGCATGTTTTTGGAAACATTACTGGTCTCTATGATCTCTATGAGCTCATGAATAAGTCCACTGTCACTATCAGCTCATGCACTCAGTGTCTGAAATTTAGTCTTTTAACAGAGTGATTTTGTCAGGAAAATAGAAGTCATAAACACAGATTCAGTTCTCAACAGACAAGAAGCAATGCACAAATTAACAGCATTTTGAAATGTAACATCAATAATAAAAGACCTTCTCCCCTTCATCATCTTTAGCTTTTTACAATCTCTTTGAGGCTCTTATGCAGAAAAAAACCTCTGCCTCTTCTGTTTGTGCATAAACTAGACCGTCAAGCAAATGTACCTTGACCTATTCTTCATTTTTTTTATTTTTTTTTTTTAATGGTTAAGAGCAAAATACTACTTCTGCATTAAATGACTGGCACATTGGTGCTTGTCAGATTAATTTTGGATCCATATTTTAGTTAAAAAAGGCATCAATAATCATGGTTCTCATTTTGTCAGAGCTCAGTCAAGCCAAATTTTACCCTCTTTCTCCATGTATAACTTGGCAGGAAAAAAACCACAAACAAACACACCCCCCCACCCCCCTCCCCCAAAATGCTGTACATTTATTTCTCCCATTAGTCATCTTCCTCCAACGGGCTTAAATGAATCTCTGCCATCTCCTTTTTCTCACAGTCCACTAAGCCAGCTTTTTTTTTTTCCTTTGTAGTCAGCATACAGTTTAGAATAAAAATGTTACAATTTTTTGCTGTCTACTTGTCCATTGGGTGTATGTGGAAGATTACACTTAGCTACACGTCAGTATGATTGAAGTACACCAAAGCTACAATTATTTTGGAGGTATGTAAGTCAAGTCATACTTTGGTTTGAGGGAAATTCAATGGGAACTGCAGGTGCTTATCACTTCAAGGAAAAAGATAAAATAAAAAAACCCAAGTATAACACATTCTCAAGATTCCCCCTCCCCCTAATGTCTGGTCAATCTAACTGCAGCTTTCCAATCCTAAATCCCACCACAACAGGATGGATGTCTCTAATTGTTTAGGGGGTGTTGCACGCATGTACTTTGTAGTACTTTGCATGTTATTGAGATAAATCCAGCAATTTAGAACTGCAGAATAGGCTTTCCTTCAAGGGATGGATTTCTGTTAAGTCCTTATCTGCATATAGATGTTTATTTATGATCCTATTACCTGCAAAATTGTGACCAGAGCTTTTCAAATATTCCTTAGGGTCTAAATTGTGAGAGTTAACAGGCAAGAATAAAAGCAGCATTTTAAACAGCCTTTGTTGAAATTCGATGCCTACTATGAATATCCTCTCAAACAAGTGCCCCAAAAGTAATCAGGAAAAGAATGTTCATTTAAAGTGCAAAACCGTGTCCAGAGAAAAAGCAGCCCCCCCAGCCCTGAGTCCGTTACCCCACAGTCCCTGCCACACAGCATGGCAGCTTCCCCCGTGATAATATATGAACAGGAAACTTCAAAGTAACATCACAGCTCCGATCCTGCAGTTTAAGGATAAAAGATGATTCTTTTGAAGGACCAGTAGTTTTGAGCAGTACCACCAGTTTTCAGAGAAAAGAGATTCAGGTACTGCAATACAATGTTGGCAATGTTTAAATGCTAACCAGCTGTGAGATACTTCAACCCACTAACATCACACACATCCACATGAAATTTAACACAAAATTCTGAGCAGTCTTATAAATTGACCTGAATAAATACATCTTAAAAGGAGCAGAAATCTCCTGTCCATATCTGCCATTGTTAACTTACTTTCTAGCAGAAGAGGTAGAAGTGGGTGGATGAAACCAAGGCAGAAGCCAGCTATTCCAAAGCAGACAGTCAGCTGGTACACATATTGTTACCATTTAAATATCAAACAAAAAATGGCCATTACAGCTTATTTTGGTCTAAAAGAGACATGATGCAGTGAAGTTCAAGCAGCTCAAGAGGAGGTTGCTTTATTAGTGAAGCGTAATGTTCAGGATGCTGTATTCACTTAAGAAAACCCAAGCACCTAATGACCTATTTATCCTTCCAGGATTATTTTTCAAATTAAGGTGTAAATAACTTTTTTTACGATACAGACAAACGATGACAGCAAGTATCCATCTTTTCAGTGAATGTTTCACAACTTTAAAACATCTCTTCCCTTTCCATCAGAGAAGTTTTTCCCTGAGTAAAAGCTACCAGTAAATTTTGCATAAGAGATCACAGTACTTCTTTCCTTTCCCTTTTCCATTTTCTGCTAGTATGTTTAACAAAAGTTCTTACAAAGGGCAAATCATATTTTGCATCAATTTGGAGTATTCACACCAATGCTCTCCCATGAAAGCACAGGTCCACACAGGTTTGTGTAAGACCTTATACATATTTATCTCAATACAATCTATTTTTGGAGTTACACCAATGTGTACGCTTTTTATTGCCTTCTGAATTTCTTTCAAGTGTCTTTATCACTTTAATGCATCTTGGCAAGCCTGCTACTTCCTGGTATATTGAAATAACTTTGGAGTTTGAAGACTCTTAAGTTGAGAGATTTTTATAACCACTAACAAAGGAGCATGTCTTTAATTAACATCTATCTATCTTTCGGTTACTGGAGTGTACTTGGTTATGAATAATGCACTTCTCTGCACTCTAATTTTTGAATTGGTTTCACAACAGCTTTCACAAAATGAATGCCTTAAACATTTTGAGTGACATCTATCAACACCACACATCTCCTTGTCATAAACACATTGCCAATATCCCAGTAAGTTTTTTTGAACCCTCCTACTGTATGTATCTCTTCTAATATTTTCATTCCTTAGTCTAGTTTGAAGTTTACCTTGAAACCCTCTGGTCTTTCAAAGAGGACACTCCTAGGCATGGATTGATAATGTTTCAGTACCTTCCTGCAGAAAAGCTATTATATGATACCATTACCTGATTTCCTCTTGAAATACTAAATAAAGCTGCCAAGAAAAACATCTTCCAGAAAGTCTTTGACCCATTCTTAGCTATCAAACATTGTTTCCAGTGTGGCACCCTCTAAACTACCGCTTATTCCATCTGATCCTGCCCTACTACTGATAGTAGTGTCAATTCTCCTCCAGGGTGGAACATGATTTGAAATAAAGAATACATCATCTTGTATTATTGCTAACAGCGTCCCTACCAGTTGGAGATGCTGGATTAAAAGGAAAGCATTACACAGCTAAGCTTATCTGACTTTAAGCTTTATTATTTTAATTGGCTTATTAACTGATCCTGCCAAGCGATACCTTGCATTTTGATCCCTGGCATTTTACACATGAAATAACTGTCATGTCTTTGACTTAAATGTGACTCTTTACTTGCAAATATCAGTACGTCTCTCCCATTCAGATCTCTACTACTACCTTGCCTGCTTCCTTTCCCCTGTAACTCACAAGCTTTTCTGCCTGCCCCATAGCCAGGCTGCTTCTCTTTCAGTCCAAAGGAGCATTTTCCACCTAAAAAGGTCATCTCTCATCCACTGGAGCAGAGATCCATGTGCTCTTGCAAGATACATGGCAAAGGCACACAATACGAGCCTTTTCTTGTTCTGTTCAGAGAGAAAAGAAAAGAAGATAAACTTTGAAACTCTAAACAGAAATTTTTGAGGGACCTTACTAAGCCACACTGAACCTTCTATACACATTCCAATAGGAACTTTTCCTACCATAACGATTAGTATTTGCAGTCAGCTACAGGCACAGAAAATTAGACTCTCCCCTATGTTCTGAAGTCCACATTGGTCTTAAAGGGTCAGTATGACTGATAGACTGTCTCTTCATAAACACATGAGCTTATGCTGCCCCTGAGGTTAGTGAGCATGACAAAGTCATATGCAAGAATGTACAATCAATCAGAATTTGAAAGACTTCTTTAATATCTTTCCTAAAGCTTATACTAAAGATACTCCATATAGAAATAAACCCTGTTAAAAAACAAATGGAGAAAAAAAAAACAAAAACCACCCAACAACAAAAAGCCCTCAACCTGTAGATTACAAACCATAATAGCTATGTATCTTTTTTTCACATAACACTGACATCAACATTTCCCCATGGGACTCCTGTTTACTCTTTTTAAATAGAGCCACAACTGCATGTTTTAAAAGTCTGCTAAAAGTTACTGCTGCTGGATTTAGGGTTTTGTTTTGTTTCTCAGACTTGTACTGATCTTATTTTTATTATCTATTTATTATTATTCACAAAATTTATTTCTCTTATTGGTTTACCACTGAGAAGAATACATGCCTGGTCTTCTGATTTATACAGCTTTAATTTCATAGGTGATCTAATTACTCTTGTAGTGAAACAGTCTCAAACTAACAGCAAGAGCTAAGCCAAATGTGACTACAGACCTTGCTACCTGTTTTTTTTGGTTTGTTTTTTTACAGAAAAAACTCAATTGTTTACCTTCATTCCACAACAAGGTTGTGATTTTTATTTTTTATTTTTTGTTCTTAACTTTTCCTGAGCAGTAAATAAAGAGTACTTATTCTAAGACCAAACAGTCACAGACAGACACTATGCAGAAATCTGTTCAGCTTAAGTCATGAGAATTTTAAACTGTTATCAGGGAGAGGACATGACTGAAGATATGAATTCCAATACTCAAGAGTTTCAAGAGGTCAAAACTCTCCGACTCTTGAATTTGTATCATTTAAAGAGTTTTTTCAAGAGAAGGAACTGAAAACTCATTCCATGTTCAGGCAGCTACTAAGTTGCCATCTATTGTTTAGCTGAGGTCAGGGAAAAAAAAAAAAAACAACAAAAAACCACAGAAATTCATCCCCTGTGCGCACCAGCTGTTGCCTTCAGCATGTGATAACACAGTTTGCTGAATGCAGCGACAACTTCATTTATTTATGGCATATATGGTATATCATAGCTGAAGAAGGTTATTCTAGTTTTTGAGACACCAAATTAATCCTCTGGACATCGTGTTCCACTTAACCTGCATGGATGAATGAAGTAAGTTGCTTGTTTATCCAGGCAACAAGCAGAAAGGCTTCTACTGTGATCTCACATGATGATATTCTTAGATCCTATCCTGGCTGTATTCTCTGTCTCAGTGCACCCTAAATACAGGTAGATAAAACCACTGAATATCATACTATCTCCTGAGTAGGTAGCAGATTTTCCGTGTGTAGATACATACACACATACATAGTTGCGCACATACACTACATTTGTGTATATATGTATGTACACATATGCAGACAAGCTATCTATATGTATTTATACACAACTACACATGCATGCACACATTCATTCATATGAATGGGTCATTTTCCTAAGTCCCATGTTTTCAGGATACCGTTAAGAGAATTACAGGAACTCAGAAGGCATTTTAAGTGTGAGGACATAGCAGCATTCCTGTGGCTTGGGGAGCCAAACAGAGGGCATAATGTTGAAGTGGAACCTTAGAAAGTACAGACTGAGAACTTCTTTCTTTAGTATTTCAGTAACTCCCAGCTTTTGTAGAGGTATCAAAACTGAACTTACAGTTCAAACATCACGTAGGTATGCAGGTGGAGGAAGGTAAATATATTAGATATTACAATTTCAGAGATACAGCTCACAGTAATATTAAGGAGAAGGGCTTGCACGTTGCATCAAGGTCTGACTGCTCTGCAAATGCTAAATCACTAGTGCTTGTGCTTCTGCAGATGGGCAAGTCAAGCTATACAACAGCAGGAGCACACAATTACCTAGCGCTGTTGTGCACAAAGCATAAGCACAGTCATATTTTCTGCTACTACAGAAAATGCAATGTTAAATGTTACATAAAACTATTCCCTCCCATATATATCCTCAATAAAACATAGCTACTGCTTAGATTCTATTAACTGCTGTCAGCAAAGGGGTTAAAGAGAGGACAGTCAACCATTTCACATGCAGGCGTGCGTGCTGGGCAGGAACTGTCCCTAGTAAGATAATAAAACCCTGTACCAGCATTCATCATCTCCTGAATGATACTGGGCAAACAACTACCCTAAGCCATAGATCACATTCAGCACGCAAGTGACTTTCTGTTTTCCAATCTTAACTTGATAAAGGCAGAGAGGGCTGTCTCCTCTGACATCCTCCTCCTTTCTGCCACTCAGGAAAGCACCCCATCTTTGCATCAGACAAGCAGTAGTTTGGCAACCACCTCTCTCCTATACAGTTTCTGCTGAGAAAGAGTTATCACAGCAGAATCTGAGTTTATTTCTCTGCAGAGCTCCAACACTTTATTTGCTTTGGAGTGTGGAAGAACTGGTTAACTCAACATTTCAAAGCTACTTCTACTTCTCTGTTGCTTCCAAGTGTTTTCCCTGCAATTCCCTTCATTTTTGTGCCCTCCTGCACTGCAAATACTCTAAATTCACAGTGACAGCTCTTAGGGCTGATGACTCTGTTTGCAAGTCATAACAAAAATATGCTCAAAGGGCAGACGGCTTGCACAGACAGATCTGCAGTAGAGAAGGAAAACAATTTATGAGTACAACCTGCCTTGAATTTGTAGTAGAATCATTAGCTTCATCATCCTTGATGCATCAGGAAAGCAAATAATTGTAATTACAGAGGGGACGTAGCTCTTGCAGATGTAAAATACTCAATAATTATTAGAGTGAAGGAAATCAAATGCAGAAAGTAATTTTTTTCTTCCATAGAAATGAAGCATTTATTATTACACTTGTCTAAAATTAATCCAATTCTTTAAACTAATATTTGTTTAAATTATATTAGTCTTAAAAAAAACCCATCTGACTTGTTGTCCTGGTTAGTGTTCTCAAATCAGGACACTCCTTCACTTAAAAAAATCCTACCATAGTAGTTGCTTCAGGAAAATTTAATGAACTTTTGATACATAGGACTTTTTTTTTAATTTTTTTTTTCTAATGGGAGATTGCTAGTACTTCTCCAATTTAGGCATTGTGCCTGTGGGCAATTTGCCGGCTGCAACAATTCTCCAGCTACTACAGCCCCCCGTTAGGTGCTATGCCAGACGATGCCTTATCCAGAAGAACTAAAAACGGGATACTGATTTCACTTGCAGTCTTGCTCAAGCTAAGTTCACAGTACGGGTTTCAAGATAATCCTGTGGTACAGCCTGACACACAGCTCTTGCAAAGGACACACTCTCTGCAATGAAAAGCAAACAAGCCATACTTCATGAGCTCCAGTGAGGCTCTTGAGCCTCCCATGAACTCATGGCCAGTGGCAGAAGAAACTCTGACTGAGATGAAAACATGAATGACCATCAGAGGAACAGTAAGGAGAGGAAAATTGCTTGGCAAGTCTATTCTTTGATACTTAACAGAGCATTAATTTATCCTGAATACTTCACTGTGCTTACAGCACTCATGCTCACCTCTCCATCCCACCAGATGACAAAATAAGGCAACGGGCCACCTCAGCCTTTCCATCACCTGAGGGCATAAAATGGGTTTTTCTCCAGAAAATTGAACAGGAACACCACCTCTTTGACAATGGCAAACATTACAACTGGCCAAAAGATAAAACCAAAAAAGATGAGAGGGAACCGCAGGTGGTTAACTAGTCTACTCATCTGCCAAAATGCTGTATCATTCCTAGCATTTACTCCAACAACCTCTTAGAAACAGAAATACCAGTCTCAAATTGTTTACATCACACCGAACTCTTTCTTACTGCAAACTCGGGCAGTCACTTTTTTTCCAAATACGCAACTAGAGAGGTGGGGAAGTGTCAAAATGAGGTAATATTCTCCCCATAGAGTGCTTTTCTAGGAGCTGGACAACTTCTTTTGTTAACTCAAAATTTGACTTAACGTTTTCAGTTCTGGACTTCCCAGCACCTCTAACAGCAGTGAAACTGAAACTCTGCTCTGTATTTCAGGCTGAGGGGGAAAAGGCTAGGCACCACTGGAAAGGGCCAAGAATTAGTCACCAGCAGTAGGAACTGATGGCAGGAAGGAGTTTATTGATTTGCCCTAATGCCTTTTATTTAATCAAAGATACAGCAACACACAATTTGGTCTATTAAATCTCACACAAACTAAGTTCACTTTCTACTCCCTTCCCCATCTTCCTTTGACAAACTAGAAGTTACGTGGGGAGGCATAACAGAAGACAGTTGCTATTTTTTGTTCTTTTAGGTAGATCTTGAAAGTCAGGCTGTGCAAAAGAATGTTCCTTCTGCCCCAAAACCCAATCAATGAAAAAATATCTCTAATACAGAGTTTACCAAAAAAATATTTTCATTATCTATTTGTGTTACCTACTTTGCAACCTTTTGAGGCTCAAACAAAGCAACTGAGCTAAAGCCTAACTTTACCAACAAAGGAAAAGCAGGGAAACAAATGAAATATCCAGCTTAGAAGTATCCCTCGGGGAAGCATTAATTCCAGTGAAGTCAACCCTAACACTGAGCAACGGAGGAAGCAACAAGCAAACTTGAAAATCCTAATTAAACAAAGAAAAAAAAAAAGACACAAAAAAACCCCACACCAAAACCAACAAACAATCCAAAAACAACAACAAAAAAAAACCCAAAAGGATGAGCCTGCAAGTTTTCCAACCCTCTGCTTTTGTGATCAATGATCCAAACCCAGTTTTGAAATTATTAACTCAAGGTAAGTCTTTAGTAAAAAAAATGTACCTTATTGTAATACTGCCAGCTTTCTAGGGTTTCTTCTACACACTTCATGTGTTCTGACCTGTACTGATGCTCCTTTTCCTTTTACCAGCCAAATCTGGAAAACCTAATGATGAACTGTTTATGAATTTACTTAATCTAGGGTTTATGTAGAGGCATGGGCACTTTTGACATTTAAAAATGCATTTTAAGCCTTAATTTGACAATAAATGCTTTGAACCATGAGTATTAACAATGCCATAAAGACAAAGCTAACAGATAAATTAACAGGGAGTTGGTAAGGAATGGGAGTATCTCTCCTAGTATTAGAAAAACCTAAAACCCACACAACAAAAAAACACCCTCACATAGCATGCGCAAATGACATATCCACTCCAACTAAAAAGACAAAGTTGATGTGCTTAAAGTACATGTTTAGGATCCTAGACTTGGCTTAACTCAAACAGCTTTGGTTGGATGGGGTCCCTCAACAGTATTAAAACCTCTCTAATTGCATTCTTCAAGCCAGCTGAAGGCCAACAGCTTCCGCTCTCCCGCTCGCTATCAGGGCACATCAAGGACTTCTGTTATGAGAGGAGCACCTGGTACAAATTTATTTCAACGGCCCAGAGCAAAATGGGAAGGTGCTTAATGTTCAGCCACAATGGTGACATTTTTACGATACACCCGAAGTTCAGAAACAAACAAATGAAGGATTTGAAAGGTGCATGAACAGAAATGGTGACAATAAAAATTCAACATTAATATATCAATTTTAAAACATATACCACCCATATTCTTGAGGGCAAGGCTGAAAGTTCAAGGCAGAGAAAAGAAGAAATCTGTTTAGCTAGCTTGGAAGGAAAGAAAAAAAAAGTCTCTAACTTCTTGAAAGTAATGCTAACCTTTTACTAAAAATGACATATTTAGTTTCATCCTATGTTAGATGACTACAAGTAGTACCAGTCATTTCAACCTAAAGTGGTGGCACATTTTTGCTTTAGCAAAATGTTATTTTTAACAAATTACATGAATGAAAAATTTTGCTGCTTTTTACATGAACTTGTTTGGTTTATACCCCTCCTCTTGCTCCAGTGTTAAAAACCAAATGGCCTGGAGGTGCAGGAGGAGATACACACAGGCTAATATTATAAAGTCTTCAGATCAGTAGTGAACGATGAGGGCAAAATTATTGAGACATTATTATAGTGTTAAAGAGGTTTTAATAACATTTCCCAATTTCTTAGAAAAATACCATTGCTATTTTTAATTGAACCTTTCTGAAAATGACAGTCTTGTTCAACTCAAAATTACGCCAAGCTTATTTCTGCAACTAGAACTAAATTAAAATTACAGTCATTATGTAAATTTATAGATCTCTCATGTGCAGAATGACTGAAGATTGGCAGTGCACTTGGCTATTATTTTATTTTAGGAATTGAAACACTGAAATTGCTTCACGGTAATCAATGCACATCCACACAGTAAAGGAAAGACTACGGCAAAACTCACGACTATGCAAGGACACAGGAAGTGTCAATTAACTCTTTATAAATAACAGCATTTAGGAACAATTTTAAGTGCGTCACAAAACCAAGAAACAAATTCTTCTACATTAAGCAATATCATGCTATTTATAACAAAGATCTGAGTTCTATGCCTTGGCAATTTCTATTTAGGTGTAAGAACATATTGAAAAAGAAAAAGTTCTTTAATCAGTATACTGGCTTTTGTACTGCAGTAGAAAGCATCTATTTCCTCCTACTTGGCAATTACTGGCTTACTTTCCAATCAGCTGTACAGCCAGATTTGCTGCCTCATATGAGGTTATCCCCATGCATACATGTGGTATTTTTCTTTACCAAACAGATACAAGTGTAATTTAGGAACTGACTGAGAGAATCTGCAGTACAACCTAAACTACTACAAAAAGACCTCCTTCAAGAAAGACTGAAATACATTAACTGTGCAGGTAAAAATACACCCTCTTTAAAAATTAATTCCAAGTAATTTATGGAACAGTTAATACTGCAATTACTTGTGATCTTAAACTCCAGCTCTGCCTTCCTAAGCCACTTCCCCTCTATTCCTCACGGTGAATTAGAGAACAATGCCCAAGAACAGGCTTTTCTTGATGGCGTTTGCTGATACCAGTCATTACTATTGTCACAACTGTTGTGCTTGTTCAGCAGCATGCTTCTCAGAAATACTTCCCTTCTGCCTGCTTCCTATTAACCAGGACGGGCTTCCTTAAGGTCTGCCTAGAGAACAGCCTGACTTAAAATAAGGAAACATGATGTTTCTTAACCTCCATAAAACTTATACTGACATGTTTCAGATTGAAATTTTTAGTGTGCTAACAAATTTCTTTCCACTAAATGAGCAATGATTATTATTAAAAAGCAGCATGTAGCACCATTTAAAGATCTTTAAAAATCCAAATCCCAAACTCACTTTTCCCCTAAGCCTCTAATGAAATAAAAAGTTGGGTTTTTTTTTTTAAAAAAAGAAAATCTCATGAGGAAAAAGGGAAGACATGTCAGGAGAAATAGATGGATAGTGGAATCAAGTTTAAAAACCCCGCAATACACCTCAAAATGAGCTATAAAAGTTCCATAATGAATGTTATAGTCCTGAACTATCCCTCAGGTGCATTCACTTCTATTTCTTTATGCTGCCAGCTCTTACTGCACGTGTAAAAAGAAAGTTAAAATGTAATTTTACCTGTAGGTATATCACCTCAAATTAGCAACATAAAATTACTGACATTTATTCTAAAGAACGCCCTACTGGCTAGAGGTAAAATGCTGAACTAGCATCTGTCAGTACCGCTAATTGAAGTAAGGTTGGGAACTATAAAGTATTATTAAAGGAGTAAAATAATACCAAATGGAAATGCTGAGAAGGTACACTACCCTTTTGACACTCTAAATTATTATCCTGATTAAAGTAGCTAGTATGTTTGACTCTTAAAAGTGCCATGAACAGTAATGCACCTCAGAATTGCAAGGAACATAGCTATGGGCCATCGTACCTGAAAAAAACCCCACAAATTCTTGCAATATAATACTGATATGTTTAATGTGTTTTTAATGAAGTATTCAATCTTCTGTATTTTTAAAAAGCATCTGTCTTTTTGAGAAAAAAGCACAAATGCCGTATTTTCACCTCCAGCTTCTGCAGTTCCACCTGGTTCTCCTCAGCCTACATTTTAAGGAGACCTTCAGACCATGATCTACTCGAAAGATTCTTGACATCATCTTGTGAATGATGACAACAGAATAAAAGCCAACACTCAAAAGTAAAACAATTAAATCTAGAGGAGCATTAATAAAACTTAGCCAATTTTTTTTTTTTTCTTTGCCGTATCTACCCCTTTGTGTGGCAAAACCCGTACAGCTCTGTCTATTCGTTTGAGAACACACAGCAAATTTTACTGTGGCATCTAGAAGTCCTTTAAATAAATTTAGATTATCAAACAGACATTCCTTTTTCAGGAGGAACAGCCAGGGAAGAAAATCAGACTGTTCTGATCCTTATAACCCAACCTATGCCTACAATTTGTTGCTAGCCACAGCTTTTAGAAATTTCAGAGACGTACAAAATACCAGTAGCCGTAGTACAAAGCAAAGGTAATATGAAGAACTTTCAAAGATGAGAAGAACTATATTTCATTTAACCTACCACATTTGGTCACAAAGAAGTAATTTATCAGCAGCTACCTCCTCTTTGAGAAAAATGCTCAGAACTTGAGGGTAGTGCAGTCACAATAGTATGACTGCTCTGCTTGAAAATATTAAGCTGTATCAATTTAAAAGCAAACATTTATTACCAGATCCTATGGGATTTATTTTTATACAGAGTGCTATCATGAGAAAGAAAAAAACCAAGAAATACAGTATACATTTCAGACTTACCAGAAACTTTCATAATAGCACTGGTTAACAAAGAAAAAACTCATGCCTTACCCTTCATCCCTCAGATAAACTGAAACGTTTCAATTGGTTTAACATTTGGACATACTGAAAGGAAGCCAAAGAGACCACACTTCATAACTGACCCTGGAAAGTATTTTCAGCTTCTGAAACTTATGTAGGTCCTTCACAGAATCCTTAATCTTCTGAAGTTCAACAAGAAGTGCAAACTCCTGCACCTGGGGAAGAACAACCCCTGGCACCTGGGGGCCAGTCATCAGGGAGGCCTCTTGTCACAAAAGCACCTAAGGGTCCTGACAGACACCAAGTTGCACTTGAGCCAGCAATGGACCCTAGTGGCAAAGAAGGCAAATGGTACCCTCGGCTGCATTAGACAAAGTATTGCCAGCACTGCTGAGTAGAGGTCCTTCCCCTGTACTCAGCACTGGCAAGGCCATACCTGGGGGTCCAGTTCTGGGGTCCCCAGTACAAGCGACATGGACATACTAGAGAGAGTCCAACAACAGTCCATGAAGATGACAAAGGGCATCCATCCGTCCTATGAGGAAAGACTGATAGAGTTGGGACTGTGTTCAGCATGGAGTAAAGAAGGGGAGGGGTCTCACCAATGTGTATAAATATCTGAAGTGAGGGTGCCAAGAGGACAAAGCCAGGCTCTTTTCAATGGTGCCCAGTGACATGAGTAGAGGCAGTGGGCACAAAATTAAAACACAGGAGTCTGAACGTCAGGAAACAATTTATCACTGTGAGGGTGCCTGAGCACTGGCACAGGATGCCCAGGGAGGTTGAGTCTCCATTCTTGCAGATATTCAAAAGCCATCTGGACATGGTCCTGGGCAGCCTGCCTTGCATAATCCTTCTTGAGCAAAGGGTTTGGCCCAGATGGCCTCCAGAAGTGCCTTCCAACCCCAACCATTTTGTCATTCTGTAAAAGAAGCTTCAAAATTGTTATGTGCACTTTACAGTCACCAAAGAAGTATTTTTCATATTCTAAATGATCAGAAAGTCAATTTTTGTACGGGAAACATCACATAACTCAAAGACATCCTCACTTCTTTTAAAGGACAGATGATCAGTATTTAATTCTATCTCCACCTCAGGAATTCCACATTCCAAGGCCTTCCAGAAAAATACCTAGCTTGAAAAGTCATAGTGAATCTACTGCATATGAACCATTTTTGAGAGGGGAAAAGGACACAGTTATTTTTGAGCTAAGAATGTCAGAATAGTCCATCAAGATAATGAGGGAGTTACTTCCTATAAAAAAAGACCAAAATCAAGAAAAGCCTCAAAAGCCACTGAAGTTCTTCCCTGGATTTTGTCATCACTCAAGTGACATCCGTACTTCAGAATTAACAGAAATGCACCAGTTAACTGGGGCATTAAGGCAACCTCTGCAGAGCTGGACAGTTTGTAAAGTTCATTAGCACCCAGATTGTCTTCCTACAGACTCTTTGAGCCCCTCACAATCATCTGAAAGATCATTAGATTCTGACACGTCGCTCCTTATATCTAACTGACCTTTCAGATACGCTCTTCAGGTTCTCACTGTTAACACTGCATGCCAAATGTCACCAAAATTTGTTTGAAGTTTTGTGTCACCAGAAGGCATTTTGACAGGCCGTTTTGTTACTGGATACAGCAATAAAATGATGTCACACTAGAGGTGAGGGACTGAAAGGGAGAAAAAGCATGTGATCCCTATTCAGGTACAACATTACTTCTGGTATCTTGTATGGTTGTCAGCATACACACAGAGCCTTATGGAGGAAGGAGAAGCTACAAGTAGCTCAAGGTTCCTGGCATCCTCAGTCACATAGCACATTTTGAAGCGATCAAGGTAGCTGGAGAAAATAGGCAGCATGGGCTGCATGAGAGGGCAGTTCCCCAGTCTTAAGTACCACCTAGGTTCCCAAACAGGGACAGCTTTTCTTGGAGTGACCAGTTTCAATGAATGTTGATGGATACACCGTTTTCGCAGGCCTTATGCATACTTTGCTATATGACCACTGAATAATCTCATCTCTTCTGAGAAGCAGGCTCTGTTTACACCCCATGATGTGAGCAAAAAAAACAGGGCACACACCACGTAGCACTGCAAGATAGCTCATATTGCCAGGATGAATATCCACTCCTTCCTGCAATCCCACTGTACCTCTAGGCTCAAAAAACAAGCACTAATGCTTTAAGAGGATTAGGGAAGACAGGAGGGAGAGACAGGAGACCCATTTCCATGGGAGAAGGGGAAAGATGCATTGCTTCATCTGTACCAGCCTGAGTGTCCTTCTTCTGATTTCCTGGTCTTTCCCTTCCAAAGAACAATGGCAATATGGCAATAAGACAGGCCAGTTCAAACACCAGAAAAGGTCTGCCACATTTTCTGAATCAGTACAAGTGAAAACTGTGAGAAATGGGGTGTGAATGAGCAAACAAGCATTCAAAATACAGGAGCTCATACTTCAACTTTGCAGGGACAGCCAAAACCAAGTTCCTAGTAACTTCCAGAAAAATTGAAATATTTCCAAGACTTATTCAGCAACTGGAAGAGTAAGAGACCTTGGGCCAGAACCACATTATAATGCACGTCTCTTGTCCCTTTGAAATTGTTGTGTTTTTATCAGCATTATGTAGTGCACCATGAACACCTGGGACCATGGGCTTACATGGCAGGAGAGGAAAGTTTCCCCAACCTCAGGAGCACAGATGTACCTTCAAATGTGTTTCAGAGGCATTTGAAGACAGTTCATATGACTACCACCAACATTACAGGATGCTCCTCACACCAAAATAGTGGTAGAAAACCATGAAATTCCAGAGAAGTCCAAATTCTTGGAGCCACACAATTCACAACGTTTGTCTGCTATTAGATGAAAAGCTTACCAATGGCATTTTAATGAACAGGTAACAAACAATCACAACCAACCTGCTGGACAAGCAACAGAAAACAAACTTTTTATGCAAACAACCAAATTATAACATCGTAAGACTTGCATGAAATTTCACATCTCACCCACTGAACACATTGAACTAGACAGTGGTGTGCCCATGTGCACGCGTGCCTGCACCACATGCTACCTGTCAAAGCAGACTGCCTGCAGCTTAGTCAAGAGGAGATTTTACAAACCTTGTGAAAATAGAGATGATAAAAGGAACCGAGAGGGTGGTACAAAGTAACTGCC
This sequence comes from Chloroceryle amazona, assembly GCA_027560015.1. Taxonomy (NCBI): domain Eukaryota; kingdom Metazoa; phylum Chordata; class Aves; order Coraciiformes; family Cerylidae; genus Chloroceryle; species Chloroceryle amazona. The sequence goes on from JANHFX010009603.1 coordinate 36,537, forward strand.
TTCTCCAAATAAATACTCTCCACAGCTGTAAACTAGATTTCAAGTTCCTGGGGAAGCAGGTTTTATCCTCAGATAAAACCGCCATCTATTTAATGAATAGATATGTGGGAGCAAAGAAGAGCTGACATTTCTGTAGCAACCAAGTTAATGGTGTGTGGAAGTATTTAATTTCACATTTTCAATTAATTTTTCTGGCTTTCACTGTTTGGGTTTTTTGGTGACAATGCAAACTACTTAAGGTATTTGTCAGGGTTTAGGAGTACACAGATTTGAGAACTCTGAGGCAGTAACATAAGTCACCAAAACCAGGTTGACTTCAGTCCATCTATAAACTTTCTCCACCCAGAAAAGTTTCCAGAAACACAAGCTGAACCTTCAGGTCTGTTAGATGCTTTCCCAGAACTTTATAAACCAAAAGCAATAAAACACTGTAGGCAAAGCATTCTGATCTTAGACACCACATACAGTACTTAGAGCAACCACCTTATAGAAGTCTTGTTATTGCTGCCTATTAAAAAAATAAATCTGAAAACCAGAAAGTTAAAGCCTTGCTGCCGTGGAGTAAAGAATGGCCTTTTTATGGTGTGCTACTGCTGCCTTAAGGGGTAAATCCTGTTTAGGGCAAACCCTAGAAACAAAAAAGCCCAGCATCATGGTTGTATTAAACAGATCCCCCTTTTTGCAGATTTTATGGCACACGTAGAGCCAAAAACCTCCTTATCAGAACAAATGCTCAACTACTTACTTTGAAGCCAATTAAAAAGGATTGTAAGATGACTTTTAAATTAAGGCTTTCAAGATATCCAACCAGCCAAGTAAACTGTGAGAGCCGGATGCCCACCCTCAGAAGGTTTAGTGCTAGCATCCCACCACCCACTCCCTCTTCTTTCATAAATAAAGTTATTTAAGATTCCAGGTTGCTTCTTTGATATATGCAAACTGCTTTTTGGGAGGATTGGTCCTTTTATTTGCAGATTGGGTGGGGGCAGAGGGAGGAAGGAGGGAGAGAGAAGGGAGAATCAAAGCTATGTAGCTTCAATTTGTACTACAAATGGAAAAATAGTAGGCTCCTAAAAATCATGGTCATGATAGAAACTGTATGCCAAAAAAACAACTGTGAACAAACTGGAGAGCTAATGTCAGTAAATGAAATGAAGGCATCCAAGGCTAAGCTCAATTCTTTATCTAAAAGCTGTGGTATTTCAAAGCAGCAGGGCTTTTAGTAATGGAAACAACTATCATCTCAGACTCATCTAGAGTTTTTTTTAAAGGTATTTAGGTACTTAGAGAAATAAGTATCTTTTAATGGATTCCTCCTCAGCTATTCCTATCTATAATTCATAAAAATAATAGCTAGCTAGACATCTTCATTTTGTTTTAACCAGCAACGGGAAAGAACATAATGAAGTTTTGAAGGGTAAAGACATAATGAAGTTTTCCTTCTCTTTTTCAGTAGTGTTTGAAAAGCAATTACATGCTCAGGAAGAAAAGATTAATAAAACTTAAGACACGTTAACTAATTCTATGGTAATGGGCAAATTTGACACTGCTTCCCTATTGGGAAGCTGTGTCACATATTGAGGTCCAATCATTATTTCTCATATCACCAGTTCTGAATATGGAAACAGTGTTCTGGTGCATTACATACACTGTTTTCAGTTTTCTTTGAATTCCAAACACTAGATTTACAATGTATAAAAGCAAGGAAAAATAATAATAATAATAAAAATGAATGTGTACTTTTTAAAAAATCCAACGCCCCCCAAAAGAAACATAGAAACATTAAGGTTGAAAAGGACCTTAAAGATCAAGTCCAACCATCTACTACTAGATATTATCAGGACCTGAAGTGTCATATCTTGATGTTTTCTAAACACCTCCAGGGATGGTGACTCCACCACCTCCCTGGGCAGCCCGTCCCAGTGCCTCACCATTCTCTAAGCAAAAATTTTTTTCCTAATACTCAACCTAAACCTCCTCTGATGCAACTTAAGCCTATTTCCTTTTGTCCTATCATTTAATTAAGCATTTAATATTGAATTAATGATTAAGAAAGACCATTTAAAGGCATTCAAAGCTCTCCTGTAATTTAAGAAAATTCAGATCTTACAGTGCTGTTTCCCACAAACAGCACAGATACCACTCCAGGACTGTTCTACTGCATTAGACAAAAGAAACATAAATTATCACTACTAAAGCCCTTAACAAGTAATCATAAAAACACAAATATTTTTAATACTTTAAGATAACACACATTACAACCTGTTTAAAATAAGCTTTTAAACAATGAATCCTTTAAAAAAAGATCCCACATGGAGTCAGTGATATTTTGCTAGTAGGAGTCTATGTAAATTTACTGAAATTAACTTAGCCCAGGTGAGGATCACACCCAAATCCCTGTACTTAACTGAGTATGTTTTTAATGCTTTTCCCTGACCTTCATGCTCCATTGTGGCAATTACATTTTATCTAGAAATTGGTGTTTAGTGTAGGTTTATGTTGTGGATAAAAACTTCAAGGTATTACCACTACAAGAATTTTTTAAACAAGTTACTGCACCAGTACCATGTTTTAAAAATATTTATGACAGAAGTATATAGAAGTATGTATGTGTCTACATGCAGACACCCACACAGGGCCTAACTTCCACTAGGGAGCAAACGGTACCAACCTTTCATCTCAAAACCAAAGTAGTTTTTCAGCTACAGAAATAACACATAAAGATGAAAAAATTAGCAAGTCTGGGGGCTATGCCTTTGTTCAACAGATTTTTTTTTAATTTTTTTTTTAGTCTATCTGTATTTTAAATGACTTGCTTACCATCTAAAAGCCTATGGTATAAATTTCATCCCAGAGTGAATTTTTATGATGAAGTTATAAACCCCTAAAGAAACAGGGTTTACAATTGAAGTGCTGACATAACTAACTATAGCAGCACTAGCAGTGCCTCTGTAATCAAGGCACATTATATTTATGAGGTAGGTAAAAGTCTGTAACCATCAATCACTGGAATCATATTGACAGATTCTAAGTTTGCGGTCCAAGAGAATTAATGTATTCAGTTTCTCACACCATCGATACGAAGGGGAGAATTTGCAGGCACTTTTATGGGCTTAGGCTTTGACATCTTTACAGAAATCAGTCAGGGGCTGTCTTGCTGAAACATTTCATTAATCTGCTGCCTCAGCATTTCTAGGCTTTGCACCAGCCTTTTGCAAAATGCTAGAGAAGTAGATTGTACAGAAACCAAATGTGACCTTATTCACATAAGTATGCTTCATGAGCTGGTCATTACAAACATTAGTTCTACATATATCCACCAGACATTTAAAATTATACCTAAGAATGATTAATCACCCAAAGAATATCCAACTCCTAAATTATAACTCAACATCCCTATATAAAACAATCTAAAATGTCAGCACCTCAGTCTTTATGATATCACACTGTTCCAATAATTCTGTTTTACAAGTAAATTCCTATTATAAATTAATAAGTGCTGTTGGTGGCTAAACTTCTACCTTTGAGTAATGACCAGGTTGAAGGCAATTAGGCTGGCCAGGTGCAGCTAGGTTAGGTACTAATAAAAAGTTTTTAAATTTTACTATTTCCGTTTGGATTTTGGGGATGCATTCCAATCTGCCCAAATTAGGGAGGAAATTGTTTCCATGTTTTCAGCTGTTCCCTAGTCTGACTATTACTGACCGATAACCCGTGTAGATTTTTTTTTTAACTTACGCACGCTCTCTCACTCACAGGACCCAATGTCTTTATTTTTCAACTTGTCAGAGCAGTACAATATGAAAACTAAGGAACTATTATACAAGTTTACAGAGTTTTCACTTCAGTCGCAGGGTTAGCTGGGCTTGAGTGAAACTTGTCTGCAACTTGTCTGGGTTGCTTTTCGAAGTCTTTATCTACACATAAATGCAGGATAAGAACTGAAATGCAACCATGTCATCTTCCCTCCATTCCTCTGAAAGTCCAGACTGGTGTGAATGTGTTTTTCATAACATGTTATTATTTTTTTTTAATTACCGTAAAACTTATTTGTTTCAATCAAGCTGACTTCACACCAGTTACACTCATTTTAAAAGCCGTGTTTTTATTGAAGTGTACATAGAATGTGCAAAGTGCTGCCTATGCCTGTGGTTTAGGTCACAGGAGGAAGGCTTTCTGAAGTGACACGACCACAATCAGCCCGTGTATACGCGTGCACATTTACGTACACCTTCCTGCCCTCTTGCCCTCATACAACTTCTAATGCTTGAACCTTACTCCAACACAGCTTGAAGTTGAGCATGGAGAGCATCACACAATCTGTGGCCAGAGGCATCAGGAAACCTCCAACACTTCTTCTCACCAGAATTTTCCTATCAGGCAAAGCTACTGCCGAGACCTGAGAAGCTCAGGGACAGAAGAGCTATCCCATTCCCCACAGATGTTTCCTGAGTCCTTCTACGGCTCTGAGCTTCTCTATTACATTATAAAGTCATTCTCTCACAGGAGGCTTCTGGAAAATGGAAACTAGAGATGTGCTAACAGCAGCATTTGTTAATTTTCATTTCTTACTTGTAAACCACACAGAGATGCCTCCTTGGCTCAAGAAGGCTTTGAGCCACAATTTGCAGGTGATTGGGAGACCGTTCTCCAGCAGGATCAACACAAGCTTCCTCCATTCCCATTGCCCAGAAAGGCACCCTCAGTCAAAATGCTGCTTAATGGGGACCTTAGATCTGACTGACTACAGCCATTTCTGCACAACAGCTCAGGGCAAAGCAGCAATGCTGAGAGCACATCACACCAGCGGGTGGCTGATAGTACAGACACAACTTTCTCCTTCCCAATGCCACAAGTTCAGTGTAACAGGTTCCTTGATAAAGAGATTTGTATTATAAACTCTTCTTAGGGCCTTCTCAGAAACTGAACCTAGGAAATCTATGAAGGTCCAACAGCACTAATGGGAAGGCATCACTGAAATGGGCAGGATTTAGCCACAAGTAAACTGCAACCTCTGCTTTTCTGCAGCTTTTGCAGAAATGTGAGCCTAGGAGGGGGGAAAAAATCATGGCTTTTGAAATCAGAAAAAAAATTGTAATTCTATGTGCCAATTAAAAATGTCATCATTATTTCCCGTGACTCTATAATCTGAAATTAAACATGTCATACATTTAATTTTTTTTGAAGACATTAGTTTGCAAGCAAAATTAAACAGTAGTGCAGCAGGCAGATATAGACATACAGGAAGCTCAAAGAAAATTACCTGGTTTGCTTTCCCACAAGGAAGCAGTGCCCTGAGGAGGGCAGAAAGTAGGCACGGTATTTAAACAGGCAGAACACTGTTCTAAATTACATGCTTTGCTAAAACTGCCCCACCTTTCAAGGGATTAGTGAAGTCCTGCATGCACTGTCAAATATCATCATAAAAATGTAGGTAGGAAGACAGCAGAGTATTAAATCAAAGCTCCCTAAAAAATGCCAAAGCCTTTGCTTTAGTGGCCAACAGGAACAGATTCTTAGGATCTGTAATATTTCAGAATTTCTTTGCATTAAAGCGTCAGGCTAATTTTAAATGGGCTTCACTGAAACAAAACGTGCAAGAAATTGATAAGCTAATACTGATTACACAAGTAAAATGGGAACAGTTATCAAATTCTTTAAATCTTTAAAAGGGTTCTAATTTTAAAACAGTTATTTTTAGTTTTCAGGTGAGTCAGTTTGATAACACAACTGATAATACACGCGATCCCCAAAACTCTGCACATTTTAAAACTCAATTGCTTAGTCAGACTTGGTCAGTAAAGTTCATGAAAATATATCAAGGTAAAAATAATTGAAAATAAATAAAGGGCATCAGTTACCTGATAGTTTTCTCGATTACTTAACTAAATCTCCAATTCAGTCACTTTGTCTTAAATATTGCGAGAAGGAATACGGTTGCTATTATAAAGACTCTGGAAAGTGGTTACAGTGCTCAGAGAAAGGAAGATTACAGACACACCACGTATTTGCTCTATGCATAAATTAAACTAGAGGCTCTGTTTAAGGCTTTTAATATAGCATCGTTCTAACTGCCCAGTTGGTCTTTTCCTACCAGTCCTATTTTTGTCAGTGGCCTCAGGATGCTATTTTGAGGCGATAAATAAAACTATACTGTAAATGGGGGTGTGGGGGGTGGGGGGGGTGTGTGTGTTTAATAACTAATTACAAATTATTTTTGGAAGCTTCACAGAACTTTGATATCTAGAATTACGGGCGTTATGAGCATGGGAACAGACTTGCAGCTGCCAAGAGGGAGGTAAGGTATTTAAGGAAGAGAGCAGCTCTGGGCACTGTAAAGAGCGATCCTCAGCAGGAAGGGCCGGGCGGGGG
>JANHFX010009604.1:0-76802 GCA_027560015.1 Chloroceryle amazona
GTCCCCATTGCAGGGGAGGTGGCCGGGGCTCTGAGCACCCTGCTCTGGCTGCAGATGGCCCTGCTCCCTGCAGGGCTGGACTACCCGGCCTTCATGGGCCCCTCCCACCCAAACCAGTCCGTGATAGCTCTGGCAGGGGTCGGACGAGGCGATCTGCAGAGGTCCCCTCCAATCCCCCCATTCTGTGCTGTGGCCTTCATCATGTGATTTTCTTTTTAGTCCTCATTCAATGCAACACCAAACGCATCTTTTGAAATTCCTCCTTTAGCAAAATGCTGCCAACCACTTCAGTTAATTCTCGGAGCCAGGGCAACGGTGCGCTGAGCCCCAGAGACGCCGCGAGGCACACGGCTGGAGCAAAACGCTACAAGTACCTGCGGAGGCTCTTCCACTTCCGACAGATGGACTTTGAGTTTGCTCTTTGGCAGATGCTTTACCTCTTTACTTCACCGCAGAGAGTTTATAGGAACTTTCACTACAGAAAACAGACGAAGGACCAGTGGGCCAGAGATGATCCTGCTTTCTTAGTACTTCTCAGCATCTGGCTCTGCGGTGAGTGCCGGCGAATAGGCGGCATAAAATAGAAGGAGGGAAGGTTTAGGGATGAACATTCCTGGCCCTTCTCATCACACGGGAAAGAAACAACCACTCCGGATGGATTATCTTTTAATCAAAGAATAGAAGAAAATGGCCTAAGCTTCTGGAAGGAAGGGTGGGGATTGGAATACAGAGGAGGCCTAACTAACATTACGTAGTCCTGAATTAACCTTTCTATTGCAACTCATTTTCTGTTGCGTTTCAAATTGTGTAGTCCCCTGTAACTTCACAGACCGTAGCTAAACCCCATGCCACACAGCAACGCTTTAGTTAAAAAACCCTGAACATTTGGGTTATGTGAAAGTCGCCCATGAAACCCGATTATTACACTAAAGAGCCTCGGGCAATACTGTACATTGCAGAATTAAGCTATAAACAAAGTGTCTCGTGTCATTTTTAGACTGAAATGCAAATGCAGGAACTATTACCCTCGTTATCTTCCCTAATAGCAACCTGTCAGGAACTTTTATTTCAGAGTTACCACCACATGCACAGCTGGAGTTAACAAGGAGCTCTTACAAAACAGAGGGCAGTCTGTGGTGGCAGTCGCCGACTGTAACGTGCCGTTGGGGCAGCGATACAATTTGCTGTTGCATCATTAAGCCCAAGTACAGACGAGTGTTCCTCAGTCTGTGGAAAGGTTCACATTCTGCCTATGGTTTGGGGTAAAAGAATAAAAAAAAGAATCTGTAGGACTGAAAATCTCAGGAGGAAAAGCAGTAAGGAAACTGGGTATTTCCTGAGAGCACGCTCAGGAAAGTATCGATTTAAGAGCTCGTGGTTCTTTTCTTTCCATAGTTAACTGGAATCATCTCTTTGTCCTTTCAGTGTCTACCATAGGATTTGGATTTGTGCTGGACATGGGCTTTTTTGAAACAATAAAGCTGCTACTGTGGGTTGTATTCATAGACTGCGTAGGTGTTGGCCTGCTGATTGCAACCCTCATGTGGTAAGTAGTGACGCGTGAAGGCGAGCTGGGTATTGCTGCTGGGACACGGGTAGGCCTCTGCTGTTTGCAGGACGCTTGGTTCTTTGCTCAGGGCAAAACTGCACAGTGACAGTTGATAATTAAGCCCTGCACTCGTGTGGTAATTGTTTCAAAATACAGCTTGGAAGAGAACGCAGCTTTTTCTTTCCTATTTCCAGCAGAAGCTGAAAGTTCAGAAAGTCTGTACTATGATGAAAATTACAGCTGCTTTTCTTCTTGAGCTGGTTGCTCTTCAGCCATAATGTCAAATAAAACAATTTGCTGATGAAAAAAATTTCTTCCTTATTTTTGTTGAACAGCTTAAGTAAAGCAAGCCTGAGGACGATGGTGTTTGCGTAGGGCAGTGTACAGCTGGCCCGTGCTTCTTGCTGAAGACTTCAGCTATTTCCACTACAAGCAATGTCCCTTCTGTTTCGTGCCTGTTGGCTCCCTTGCTTTGGTGGCAGCTGCTGCCAGTCTTGCCCTGTAATGTAACGTCCAGAGACTTGCAGAAGGGGAGAGGCAGTAGGGAGCCAGTTTATAACCCGGCCTCAGCACCTTACAGATGTCCTGCACCAGCAAGGGAGCCGTGAGCCCGCAGAAGTCGGTTTCTGTGCTGCGGCAAGGGGAGGGCACCCAAGGAAGATTTATTTTACCAAGAACTTAAGGAAGCCAGGGCCCTTAAAAGAGTTCTTGGTAATGGAGTTGACATCTTAAACTGATGCTGATCAGAAAAGGGGCAGATTCCTTTCAGGGGGTGACCTTGGGAACTCCTGCTTGTAATTGCAGAATTCAGGCCAGGGCACATGCAAGGACCGGAGCCGACAAAGGTCCATCTGACCACTGTCTTGCCTGGGACAACAAAACCCATACGTTGCCTGGTGAGGGGCATAGAGGAGATGCAATTTGTGACTCGGGTTCAGTCTCCTGAGCCAGAAGGACTTCAGCAGCTCCTGTTTTTTCACTGGCCTTTACTGGGGCTCCTGCAAGCCTCAGTACCAGTCACCTGGCTCCAGTTTGAGCCAAGTCCCTGCTTCCAGCACAGGCTCACTTCTCTTTCAGAAGCTGCCATCCCATTCTCATGAGTCTAAACCCTTCTTGCCTCACTTCACCCTGCACCCGGGCTCTGCCTTTCTGACCTTGCCCTTAGCCCAAAGAGCGTGTCCGAGGAAGCTACGGCAAAAGCTCTGGCCCCAACTTCTTGTTCCTCTTCTAAATGGGATGTGTTTTCTGATGTCAGCAGAGCTTCAGCTGAAGGAAGCAAAGTGTCCAGGCTTGTTCTGTGGCCTGTAACATCAGGCAGCGTGTGCTCTGGTAGCGCTGCTTTTCAGTCAGTAGAAGGGGGTCATTTTACGAGTGCTGGCCTGCCCGCTTTCCCTCCTCCCAGCGCGTTGCGCGGGAGAGGTGTACGCCATCCGCGCAGGGTGGACTCGCCCTGGACCAGCGCTTCTCTGTGTGTACGGACAGAAGCGACCCGAGAAGGTGGAGCTGGAGTGGTGAATTGTAGCACTGATCACGTAGAAGTTGGGTTTCTGTATTGCCAGGAATCAAGTGCAGCTTCCCCCTGAATGCAAGGGATGCAAGTGCAGCTGTGCCAGTGGTCTGGTCTGCGTGACTCTTGCGTAGTTTTCCCAGACAGTGGCAGCTCTGTGGGGGTGGCTGGGCTCGCAGATGATTTGCTATCTCAAAGCAGCGTTTCGTCAGCCAGCTTTACCCAGCGCCGTTAACAACATTCTCGATTGGCTTTTCACGCAGGTTCATTTCTAATAAGTACTTGGTGAAGCAGCAGAACAGAGACTATGATGTGGAGTGGGGATATGCCTTTGATGTTCATCTGAACGCCTTCTATCCGCTCCTAGTCATCCTGCATTTTATCCAGCTGTTTTTCATCAACTGTAAGTAGAATATTTTGTGCTCTGCTTCAAACATCACGCTCGCTCAGAAAAGCTGAGAGCAGTTGTCTCTTCCAGATGTCATCATCTCCGATTCTGTCATTGGGTATTTTGTTGGGAATACGTTATGGCTGATCGCAATCGGCTATTACATCTACGTGACATTCCTAGGGTACAGTGGTGAGTAACGGCAGCCCCTTTTCTGTTCCTCTGACTGAAACCAAGAGTGTGATCTTGGCCTGTTAGTTTGTGAAGCAGGGGCTCAGCTGAGGGCTGAAGTCATTGACAGAAATGTACCAACCCCTTTGCAGCTGGGTGGAGACCCTGCCCAGGGAATTTATATTCTCCTGTTAGACCTATAGCACCACTCCTTGTTTTTCTGGTTCCTCTATAAGGCCACTTCCCCCTATTCACATCGGATAAAAGTTCCGTGGCGAGTTTAAGCCTGCACTGGGGGGTAGGACAGTTTCCCAGGGCGCTATCTTGTCAGTTAAGCCCCCTTTAAGCTGGGGTAAGGGGAGCACGAGGCGGGCAGGGATGACAAACCTGCAGTACAGTTTGGGTTTTCTTGCTCTCTTTCCCTCTTGTGAAAGTGCACTACCTTACACCCCCTTCCTTGGTGCTTCTCTTTCAGCGTTGCCCTTTCTGAAGAACACAGCTATTCTTTTGTACCCGTTTGCACTTCTCATCATGCTCTATTTGATCTCATTAGCATGTGGATGGAACTTCACCAAGATGCTTTGTTCCTTTTATAAATACAGAGTGAAATAAAACCAGGGCTTCATCTATCTAATGTTTATTTTGGTTTCATCTTCGCTGTCCTGACAGTAAAGAGAGTTATGGACATTTTGTAAATGGTTGTAAATTTCTCTTTATTGTAGATAATTGTGTAAAAAAGTTTGAAGTGTCCTTTTTTATTAAAATATTTACAACAGTAAACATGTTAGCGGTTTTGTTCAAATACTTTTGCAGTACATTCCTAAAAACACGGTACTTGTACATCTCTGTAGCTTCGGTTAACTGCAACGAGCCTATTTAGCGTAACGCTTACTGCAGCTATTTTGCACATCCGGGCATAAGCTCTACATTGTAAGGGGTTTAAGTGACACCAAAAAGCGGTTTTCTTTAAGACCAGTATCGGAATACCTCGCCTTGGGACGGGGGTAAGCACGGATCTTGAGTGTTGCGAGGGTGAAGCAACAACTGTCTCTAGCTACAGAATGTCCCTCCTTTTATGAAAGAACTCGAGAACAGATTGATTTGCATGACTACTTCCACTAGACATGGACAACTCTGGCACACAGAAGAAACGGTGATGAAAGGCACAATTAACATGACCCATATCAGGTTTCCAAATGTAGCAGCAAGTTCCTCAACCCGAGCTCTAGAAGTCCAGGGGGTATCATCACATCCAGCATTCCGAGCGGCAGGTCAGTGAACAGGGAAAGTACAAGTTTAGTTGCAGCTCTCAAGTCCAGGAGGCAGGAGGGGTATAAACTGTCACCAACAATACCTCCTGGAAAAGGGAGACGTGGCCTAACTGCGCACCTCTCCCCTCACAGGGATCCTGCCTTCAGCAGTAAAAATACTTCATACTGAGTGCCCTGTGGGGCGATACCATGGAAATCAAGGAAGGTCTCGAGCCCAGTGTTACACTGTCCCTCAGGCGATGAAGTTTGTGCACGCAGGCTTCACTGTTCTCAAAATTAAGCTACTTTTAAGTTCTAGCAGCTCCCCGTTTACAGCAGAAATCAGCAAAACCCTTAAGAGACCACTTCACCAGAAGAGTGCCGCATCAGGACATGTTCTTCACCTCGGCAGTCAACACAAGCCTGAAAACACCAGTTGCTCAGGAGCCTGTCAGTCTTATGCTGGTGCTTGTAAGATGATTTAAAAACACACAGAGTTTCTTTCCCTTTCTACTACGGTTACTTGCTTTTGCTTTTTCCTTCCTACTGTGAACAAGCACAGAACCAAGGGTTAATTTATTTCAGGACAGCGAGGTTTAAAGATATTTAATTCCCCCCCAACAAGCCTATTTTCCTAGTTGGAAGCAAACTCCAAATGACTACACTACCTGATCTGGGACAAACATTCCCAACAAAGCACAGAGATTATCAAAATGATAATATACTTGAGGGGGAAAAAAAATGAAAGAAGTGTTACAGGGCTGTTGAATTTTGCCAAAGATTAATCACATTCCAGCCCATCTGAGGAATCGCGTATCACGTCGGCAAAGTATAAACTGCTTTGCTCTAAACTGACTCCAGGTATTTGAAAACTGCTCTGGGAACAGCTGGACAAGCAGCGATACAACAGAGGAGTCCAGGCTTTTATTGCTCCACCAATCCTAGGGTTTCTCTGATTTTTTTCTACACCATCTTTCACTTAAGAAAAAACAAAATTTCTCTATAGGAATATTTTCTACCCCTGCAAACAACATGGTTGAGATGCCTGCAAAAGCACAAGGCCTTAAACGGAGCTTTAGAAACACTAATTAAAAACATTACAAAGTGCTAATTTGGGGTGACAGCCTGTTCACGTTATTTACAGTTTTCAGTAGGCACTGAAATGAGCAAAGCAACGTTACTCTGACAGTCGTGTTCCCTTGGTCCAGAGCAATCCCAATCAGCTCAGGAAGGCCAGTGCTTGTATCAGCCGGTTTGTTTGGCATCCGGGATAACAAGGGACAGAGAATCTGCCCAGATAATGAAGGTTTCTGGTAAAGCCTTTGGTTTCACACAAGTTCTCTTTTCTGAGGCTTTAACAGCATCAGAAGGAGCGAGCAGTTTATTTTGAAACACTTTCCATTACTTGATTACTACAAGATGCTGTGGCCTAGAGGGGATTTTTAAGGCCGCAGCAAAAATAACTTGAAATTAAATAAACTGAGGAAAAAACTCCCCAAGGTCAGGTAATAAGTTTAAGATGCTGAGGAACATTCACAGTAATACTGGACCTTATGACAGCGAGATGCAAGAGACCCCAGCCCCTGGAGCACACCCCGCCATAAACAGCGCCCGAGCTAGCGAATGACCCGTCAGCCAAGCAGCTCAAGCATTCTTGTCACCATAGTTCTAGGAAGCAGCCTTGCGCCACTTTAGCCTGACTTGAGGACCGGAATCTGAAAGGTTAGAAAGCCCTAAATAAAACAGCTGTCTGCAGAAATAATTACTTTTTTTTTTTTCTGCTTTGTCTATTTTGCAGCAAAATTTCCAAGCAAATTTACAGAACTACCTGATCGCACCAGGTTTGAATTCACCTGAACCTAGGACGTGTCATTTTTACTAATGTGGCACATTTATTTAGAGAGCAGATAAGCTCAGGAGCATTTCAAGTGCTAAAGCAGCCCAGAGTATTTCCAACTCCTTCTAGCACAATGGAACAAAAATGCAACGAGCTTTAGAGAAAAAAGCGACCACCGAACAAACCCGAACAAACCCCAACACACATTTTACCGGCACTATTTAATTTGGCATCTTTGATAAATTTCCTGTCAACATTTTGAAAACCAAATAAACTGTTACCCAGAGTCCTGCAATCCGCGTGGTGAGGGTTCTATATATTCAAATGTACGAGCAACGACTCCTCAGCTACTGGGACAGACCGAGAACAGCGCTGCTTTGACAATAAGCACACAGCTTTCTTGCGTGGCACCAGTAAACTTTTGAACTCGTGGAAAAAAGGTGAAAAACACTGCCAGCAAAACGACTTATATTAAGAAACTGCAATACCCAACACCTCTCCCCAGTCTACACTGTAATAAATCGCTATAGTTTAAATGACATCGTTCGTTCGCAGGCAGAGCTGGGAAGGAAGCCTGAACACTTTCCGAGCCCTTTGCTAGCTGATGTGTGCTAAACAGCCATTGCGTGGCAAGAATCTGGTGGCGTGGCCGTGGTCCATGGGCTGTGGCTCCCGCAAGAGGTTAAATCCACGCGGGACTCTGAGCCTGCTCACCCTCGTCCCTTACTCCAAGGATAAACTCTATCTATGAGACTGGTGCTTAGCTTGTGCTCCAGTCTCCACGGGCAAGATGAGCTTTCCAATTAACATTTTATTTACACTATCTGCTGTGATCAGAAAAAAGCAAACAAGGCCTAGGAGCTTTCTACTTTTTTTCCCCCCCAATGTACACCAGTCAGTCTAAACAGAAGTTCTTATCTCTGCATAGAAATCTTGTCTTCCCCACGTCCCCAGACACCAGAGCTGAAACAAGACTGCTATGGTCCGGAGAGCAGTTAAGCTCTTGAATATTGCTGACCTGTCAAAGCCATGAGAGTTTCCCAGCGAGGCAGGAGAAAGGGCGGGTTGACTCCACCCCCAGTGGCGACGATGGCTTGCGGTGCCGGAGACCCGGGTTTCAGCTCCTGCTCCGCAGAATACGCCATGAAAAACAGGCCAGATTTCTCAGTCTGCCTTTCATGCTGGATTCATGCATTCAAGATCCCCGCCCTAAGTCAGGGACCTCTCAGGGGAGTGGGTTTTTCCTGCAGGGAAAACCAGGCCAGCTCTCCAGATGTCAACTCCAGAAAGTTGGTTCTCTGCACAACTGAGAACCCCCAAGGCTGGGTAGGTGCCTCCCTCCAGTGTCAATCCATCAGCTGCTTCATTCCTATTACAGAGGGGAGTTTCTGCCTCTGCTTCCTGACCACTTCTGGCCGGGTGACCTAACTCTTCCCAGGCCCGTGCCCTTAGACCGCGGAAGGACTCTTCAGAGCAGCGGCAACATTAGTACTGCAACGATTTCACTCGGGATTGAATCCAAACCACTTTCTCTTCCTGACCAAGTTTCTGATTCATTTCAGGTCACTGTTGTTTCCCATGAAAGGAAAAGGCAGGTACCAACTGGGGGCCAAATTCCATTCCCAGTAAAAGTAATGGAAGTTACTACACTCATCAGTAGCCGAGTCAAACAGAAACCTTGCTCTTGAACAGTGCAAGAAAGAGAGAATGCAGAACTTATCACCCTCATGTATCTAAAATAAACATGGCAATAACAGAACTTTCTTAAAGGAGACCTCTGGAGATCCAATGTCTCTAATTGCTGTTCACTCTTTTGATAAAAGGTCACCGCTCACTCCAGAGCAAAGCTGGAGAAGGAGAGGTTCTCTCTTTTTTTTTCTTTTTTTTTTTTTAACAGTACAGAAAATGAATCAGTCCAAGCTAGGAAATGTCTACAAAGATTTTTAGAAAGAACTGTTTAGAATTGAAAAACTTCCTCTAAAATGCCATGGATTCAATTTAAAATCACTGCAGATCGAGTGTGTAGTATGAAACAAGACATTTCAGCATGCTTTTCCTGTGGCTACAAACTGTACAGTGGAATTTCATAGCGCCAAAGAACAACGCTCTTCAGAACTCTGGTAATGCCTCTGAAGTCGTTCGGATTCTGCGTACAAAACTACGGAATTTAGAAACTCAATCTCTTTTTTTTTTAAAGATGGCAGTGTATTTGAAATATGGTATTAATTTATGTTTGCATCTCCAAAGAAAAATGTAGAAAGATAACTTAAACTAGAGAATTCATAAAAAAAACCTATATATCAATTTAAAATTTTACTGCATAAAAATATGTACTTTTCAAATTATTTTTAATAAATTAAATATCCCTAACATTTTTAATATATATCCCTGACAGTCTATAAAAGAGGGTTCTTGTTATAGAAAATAAATGGAACTCCAAAAGTACCCCCTTCATAAAACATATTTAACAATAATTATATCTTGTTCTCTTCTTCAAGGAATGTAACAATATGTACAACCTCTCTATATTACTCTACTATCAAAATAGTACAGGGTACGCGTAGCAGGGCTCTGGAACCACACGATGGTAAAGTCACGTGAAAGTGGAGGGCAGCTTAGGCCTCAGACGACCGTTATCAGTTTCTGGATGGATCTGATCAGAAGGGGTAAATACAATCTTCTCATCTACAGTAGATTTCACAGGAGGTAGAGTTCAAGTGAAAACGAAAGAAATTTGGAATAAGGTGCATGCTCAGTATTTTCAATTTGCGACTTGCTGAGGATGTCAGATTTTATAGGAAAAGTTTTCAAGAATTCTTTCTTTTTCCTCTAACGCAGATTCCCACGATCAGTTTGTAAGCTTTTTAATATGAATCTGAAATAGAGAATCAGAACAGAAGTCGTCACGTTTGAGGGGATTACACCTCTCCGTACTAAGAGGCGGCACTTTTCAGCGTTGGCCGAACTTCCGAGCTTCGACACCCTGACAGAACGAAGGAATCTCACATTTGCCTCGCTGATTTCTAAAAGGTTGTGCCACCTCTCACCTCACTCACCTCATTCAGAATTGCCCAAACTGCAGAGTTCTGGATCACCGAAAGCCGGAATGATGCAATAGGGTTTAGGCTGGGGTCAACTGTTCCTTCAGCTACACCATTTTCAAATTTCCCTGCAAAAGAAGCAGAAGTTCGTCTTCAGCTGACTCCTCTGCAACGACCTCAAGCACAAAATCTGTGTCCAGAAAACTGTATCTGTAGTATCACAATTCCCAGGTGAAGCCTATTGCCGGCGGCTGGAGGGTTGGCCAGCATCGCTCCCAAAACAAGGGGCAGCCAGGGGTTTTCTGAGGTGATTCAGCTTTGCAGCCACCAGCAGGATAGGGCACGTCACCAGAGCACAGAGATCTGAGCAGGATCGCACCCGGCAGTAAAACCTTTGGAACTGTCCAAGGGGGTGGGCTCTTAGACAAACCCTGGGAAGATTTTGCACACACTTTCTTTTAATATCGTGGAACTAAACAACTCAGCACCTTCCCCACCAGCTGCTTGGCTCTGGCAGCGCCAATCTCGTCTCACGACGAGACGGCCGAGTGTCTGAAGGGTGGCTTCAAACCCAGGCCCAGCACAACAGCCCCCAGAGGGTCTTGTGCAGCCCCAGGACAGAAGAGGTGACCTTATACAACCTGGAAATGCCTCTACAATAACCAGGGTGCCTGATCCTGGCAGAGAAGCTGGCTGTAGCTGCACTACAATCGAGAGTCATGCTAGATCTTCGTTCAGTACATCAGTGTCAGAAAAGAAACGCTGGAAACAACATTAAGTAAAACCTACAAGGTCACGTACCCAAGAACGAACGATCAAAAGTCAGTTTTGGTGTTGGTTTGGTTTTAATGTCTTAACTGCTGCAATAGTAAGAACACACATTGCTTTTGGCCGGGACGTACCTATCCTGAAGTAACCGTCCTCTAAGCGTTTGTCTTTGGTTTCTTTGCTTAATACCAGTTCTTCATTCTAGAACAAAGAATAAGTGGCATCATTTATTTTGACATATGACTTTGCCAGGGAAAGACAAATGTGTGTGCACTCATTGTATCTTCAGCATCCATCTTCTTCCAAGTAATTATCAGCCAGCCTCAGATAGTTATTTATAGCCTTAGCCCAGCCAACACAATAAAAGAAAAAGCAGCAGTGTTCCAGCACTGAGCACTGTTTGGCTTCGAAGCAGAAAGCAGCAGCACTCAAATTGCCCCGCGGAACTCGCACGTTAACTGCCACGTGAGCAGAGTCCACAGCAGACGCCGGCACGTGCAGCAGCAGCAAAGCAAAGGCAGGATCTTCCCGCCTTTTTCTGTGACCAAACCAGAGATTTCTCTCAGGACAAACGGAACGTGCAGCTACTTTTTGATGTAAGAATCTGGGTGAGATGAAAATCCCTCAGACCAGCAAGGGAAGTATTGCAGCTATCACTTTCTGACTAAAAAGGGATGGGTATCAATAAGGTTTTTTAATAAGCATGGAAAAATGAGATTGTAGACCTGAGCTTCATAAGAGCTGGAAAATTCAGTCAGAATCACAGGATCCAACACTAAAAGCCACACTGGAACAACTTCCTAGGATCCAATTAAAATGC
The DNA here is from genome assembly GCA_027560015.1 of Chloroceryle amazona. Taxonomy (NCBI): domain Eukaryota; kingdom Metazoa; phylum Chordata; class Aves; order Coraciiformes; family Cerylidae; genus Chloroceryle; species Chloroceryle amazona. Next base: position 11,332 of record JANHFX010009604.1, read on the forward strand.
TTGCCAAAACAAAATTAAATCCATCAGGATTTTTTTATTATTATTTTTTAATTCCTACTTTTAAGGGAGGCCGCCGGAAGAGTGGTGGGGTTTTCTGGGTTTGGAGAGATCTTTTGGTCTGGTTGTGCTGGTGTTTGGTTTTTTTCCGAGTGTGTTGCTGGAATCCCAGACAAATCCAGTCTGGGGGCACCCTGGTTTCTAGGCATTGTTCTTCTGAATTCTGCTTAAGGAGGATCAGGGTCGAAGTATCTACAGGCTTCCAGCCCCACTGCAGTCCGTGGTGGAGAAGTATCGTCCCTCAGGACACAGCCTAGCGCTCTGCTGTCCTCAGCGGTGGCCTTTGCTGCTGGCACCAATGGCCTAGGAGCCGTCCGGACGCAGAGTTCCCTGTTTACCTTCCCAGGAATTGTGCCAATAGCAACAGAGGCTCAGCAGCGTCGCTTCCGGGAGGGATGCTCCAGTTTGAGGGACATTGCACAGCTGAGTGCAGCCAAAAAGCCAGGTGCTTTCACGAGCATTTTTTATCTCATCTTGTGCATTCTTGGGGTGTCTTGGGTCCAGACAAAGTGAGAGCTGCTGCTGGTTTTGTGGTTGAAAATACTCCCAAAAGTCTTGAGAAACAAACCCCATAAATCTTATCACATCTTACAGAATGATGTAATATCCCACATAACAGGTTGGAGCATCAGAATCGAACTGACAAACTTCTTTTTAGGGGTGGGAGAAGTCAGAATGTCCTATTTTCACTCGCTCCCAGGAAGGCAAACTGCAAGCATGGGGAAGTCAAAAATCCTCCAAGATTTTTTTTCCTTTTTTAAGGGGAAAGAAACTAAAAATAAAAATATTCCATATCCTGATATTATTCCATATCAGGCTATGGAATTTTAGGCACAGAATCAAGATACCTACATGAGGTGAATGGAAGCAGATAGGTATATTTTGCTATTTTAATACAAAGTAAATTAAACTTGTCTAAGGTAGCGTCTTAATCCTTTTTCAGAGTTTGGTGATATAAATAGTTAGCTATAAAATCTCGCTGGAGGTTTTATACCCCTACCATCTGGCTTCAAGCACGAATATACTTTAGATAGTGTAGAGCCTTCCTAAGATTAAACTTAGACTGATTTACCGGGCGGGGGCAAGAGCAGTGATCAAGAGAAAGGAACATCCTTGGTGTAAGAGCCCAGGTATCTCAGTATCTAGAGTAAGGTTTGGAGGCGTGTCAATTCCTGACTTCTTTACTAAGTCAAAATGCAGATCGACTTAGCTTCCCATTTTCCAAAGACACACAGGAGAGGGAAGATTGTTCATGTTGTTTTAAATAGTAGCAGTGGATTGGAAGAAAATGAGCCTTTTCACCTCCAAATTAAGGACAGCACTTGTCGCAGACCGCACTCTGAATATCTGCATAGTCACAATAGTTTTCTGTGAATAGACCCAATTAGAAAAATAAAAAAACAAAACTATGAGGGCATCAGAGGATCAAGGTTCTTTGGTTAAAAAAAGAAAAGCATTCACATCTCCCTCATCCTGTTAAAGTCAGTAAGGAGGTTTTGCTTTTATCCTACAATGGAGAAGACATAAATCAACAAATTCATACCTGAAAAGGCAAAACTTCCACAGTTGTGTTCAGAAGTATGTCTCCTGGATGCTCTGGATTGCCACTGTGAAACAGGTACCTATAAATGAAAAGGGGAAAATTAAACAGCCTGTGTACATCAGCTGGAGTTAGCTCACGTGCCAACAGACGCATCAGACACCGCAATGACAAACCTCACTTCTGTACTGCACCTCCAGCAGCCAGCGATAAGAAACAACAGCTGGTTTCACATGCTGCCCTCAGGGAAAGGGCTACAGCTTTCCATTCCTGGAAGAGCAGCTGGGCAGTCTTTCACTTGGAAAGGTGGTTTCCATCACCTGATCCTGCCAGGTTGCGTTATACGGAGTGACCGGCACTGGAGCTGTTGTTGCCTGGCACTGGTACCACCCCAAGAGCAGGAGCCCTGCCTTCCCTCAGCCTCTCCCCACCCCGTGCCGACGGGATGCACCCAGGAGCTGTTCCGAACCAGTTCTGGGAACCTATCCAAGCCAACATTCTCCAGGCCAGTTTTCCCGAGACCAGCACTCTGCTCTGGTTCATTCCAAAGTCTCACTGATGACTGCGCCAGGAATTCCCAGCCCATCTCCACACCCTCGTGCTACCTGAATTCAAGCTTCTATTGCAAGGATGCTTTGGGTCTTTTTAAGCAACAGCGTACGTTTCCTCTGTGTATACTCACTCAGAAAAGGACCTGTACAGAGCCCCCAGTACCTTCATTCGGTTGTGCATTTAATGACATCTCTTTAACGAGACAGAGTAAATGCATCTGAAGCTGTCAAATCCACCCCGACACGTACCAAGCAGTGAAGCCAAGTGTTTGAATTCTGGCTTCCCACTCACACAGCTTTTGCAGCACTCCGCACGTGGAGACAGTGTCACGAGAGACACGGGAGAATTCCCCTTTCTTTACATCTCTTTACACGTAACAAACTTCCCACTTCTAAAAATACTCTATCAACGTATAGCAATGTTTTTTACCACTAGGTGGTATCAACGCTTGATAAATTGTTCACTACTTGGCATTTTTTTCTAGTGGACCACAGTTTATTCAGATTACCATCAAAAATTACCTGGCTATTACACCTACTCAGGTGCCACTTAACAAGCCTATTTTATTTTTAATACATTTTAAATGAATATGTAAAAGTCTATCAGCACGTTGCAAAGCTTTCTTCACGCGGAGCTCTGAGAAATTAACAGTAAGCACCATCTTTGACATTAAATACATCACCAGCCAGGGACAAAATTAGTTCACAAATTATCACTTGATTAAAATTACAAACATTAGCTCAATTTGCAGTTTATTAAGACATAATTGGAGATGTAAATTCCAGTTTGTCTTTATCGGATATGTCTGAAGCCAGGTAAGTACTTGCCACTACTGCACACCCCATAGCTCCAAGAGAACAAGTAGAAGAAAACAGAGCTCTCTGACCCTGGCTTAGAAATGTCTGTGATCCCAAAATGAGAGAATTTAAAAAAAAACCCCACACACATGTATATAAAATTTCTTTTGTCAAGGCTCAGAAAAGGAGTAAAACCACACACTTGGCTGTAAGGGAGTGAAGGAGATTTCTGCTGCAACACTTTGAGCAGGACTGCAAACCAAAGCTCGGGTCAGTAAAGCTTCAGCATTCTTATAGTCTCAAAAATCACGTCCCCGCTGCAGTTTAACGTCAAGTTCAGTCAGTTCTGAACTACACAAGCTACCGGAAACACCCACACTTCTTCCAAGAAAAATCTTGTGACTTTTTTAAAACATGAGTGGCATCCAAAAAACCCCCCGGAGACTTCATTCTCCTTTCTAGGAAGAGGCCTTGATTGTACATTTCAGTAAGAAGCAAAGCAAATCTCCTGACCACAAAACTACTGTACGTTCTGCTGCCTTCTGCCCTAGCAGACCTAGTTTGCCTGCCAGGCATCCTAATCCTTACTGGGAATTTTTCCTCTTGCAAACCCTGAAAATGCTGTGGAGATTGAGTTTATAAGGCAAGTGATCAAGCACTCACATCTAAGGTGCTGCCATCGAACGCTGCAGCCAAGCCCCAGACGCTGCTCCTCCTCAGTGCTCTCCAGCTCACCCATCTTCCTCTGCAAAGACGCCCCCAGAAACCAGAGCCATTGCTCCCAGTCCACGACCACCGTGCTGGCAGCGAACGCCGATGGCCTGGGGATGTCTGGAGGGGAGCTGGGGCAGGCAGGGAAGTGGTTCTGGTGGGTTGGGGTTTTGTAGGTTGTTTTGGGGTTTTTGGGGGTGTGTGTTTTATTTATTTATTTGGCATTTCTCTGCTTTTCAAAACGACCCTGCAACCGTACAGCCATAGCAACCACTTCTCCTACTGTGCGATCAACTTCTGCAGCTGAAGTGCAGTTGCCCCCCCAGCAGCTATCGCACCATTAAGCGATGCTCTCCAAAGCTGGCCCAATGCCAAACCAGTTGGTGGAACTCATTAATAAAGTCTGATGTTCAGATTGCCACGTAATCAAGCTCACTCTTTCTGGTACGTTTCCTGTAACTATCTGCCTGCCCATATGCACACACATTTAACACAGGCACACATCACTTCTTATTGAAAATTCTGTTTGGAAAGGGATATTTTTATACCTGAGCCTTGCCTTGACAGTTGACAGATAACACCTACACAGCCAGGAAAAGTTACACGGATGCAAAATAGAAGCATGAACATACACACACCACATCTATGATCGAGCTCTTGCTTAGAAATAAAATCTGCAAATTTAAAAAAGTTTTGAAGTGAAATTTCATCTACGAATCAACAGATGTTCTACAGGCCCTAGAAGAGCTGTTATTCGCTGTCCATTTGGAAAAGTTACCCCTGACACGCTGATAAATCACAAGTTTTCAAGATTTTTAGACTATGAAAGATTTTTCTGGATACAGAGACTGAAAGACACAAAAGTAGCTGTGCTTTTGACCACGTTATTCTGACATCTGTCCCAGGATTTATAGGTCCATGTAAACACTAAAAAATGCCCCCCACCCCGTTAACTATCTTACTTCAGATGGAATCACTAAGATATTCTTGTCTACCTGCTGCTTAAACATGAAAATCTTCTGAAACATTTTTTTCTGAATTCTGATTTCTAATTATAGTAAACCCAAACAAATACACATTCAAGTAAAAAACACCAGCAAACTATTATTACCTTATGGAATAATAGTTCACAGAGTTATTGCAAAATAAAACCACGGACACATTTGTACTTTCTTCATGGGAGTCATCAGGGGAAAGCCACTCTGATTTACGAGAGGTGAACAAAACACCAACGCAACTGAACCTGACAGAACCTTTTTCTCTGTCAGGAACTTTTCAAAGGTGCTCAGGTCAAAGATAACAACTTGCCATGGCAGACACTCGAAACCAGAGACCACCTCCCCCAGGCCAGAAGTTACTACAGGTACGAGCCACCTTGCATACGTCTGGTCATCACCTCCACCTAGTACCAGAGGAATAGAGCGCACCAGACAGCAACGTCTCATGTGGCCAAAAGAATAAATTACATAATAAAATGTAAAGAGCACTGAAGATTTAAAACCCAGAATGGAGCAAAGTTCAAAAGAAAACTTCACTTGTTACATTTGGTGACTTGAGTATTTACTTAAATTGAGGGTGTGACTTCTTCCTATGGAGCCAGTATCACCTATAATATCAAGTCAATTTGAGGGGGGGAACCACCACAAAACCCCGTAGGTGGAAACAAATATCCCTACACATCCTCACCCAGAAAGGGAGGGGAGAGCAGAAGCACGATCATCACGGACACACTGATGGGAGTACCATCAGCTGGCCAAAGCAGGTAAATCTCACAGCACTTTAGGAGCCTGCACTCGGGTTCCCAACGACCCCAGCAGTAACCACCTGGAAAGTGTCTCACCTTTGGTAACATTCCCCAAGAGATGTCTATAAATTAATGACAATATTACTAATCAACATTGTTAGCTTTGATATTCTTCTTTGAACAGCTAAGCCACTCATCTTGCAGCACAAACCCATCACCAAAAACATAAATCCCAACTCCACACACCTCCTCCTGTTCTGCTTACAAAGGGAACGTATCTCTCTTCTTTCCTTCACATCAAAGTATACTTAGGCCCAGCAAACTTATTTTCTTGTACATAATTTGTTTTCTTTTAGGCATTAAAAAAAGTCTGTTTTGTATTTTATTTAAATAAATAGCAGTACCAATGATTTTTTTGTTACTTATAGAACGTATGATTCTAGGCATTTTCTGGTTTTTTTACCTACTAAAAATTAGAACAGAACACAGTAACTTTATCAGTAAATCTTTCCAGCTTTATAAAAGGAAATAATATAGCAAAATTATTTTAAAAAACACAATTCACATCCACTGGAAATCTATTTGGGTGTGTTTTGAAGGAAACAGAAGACTTATCTCACTGGAAGCTAAAGACAAATCCTCTAAGAATCTATTTATGAACTCAGGCCTTGGTGCTCTGTAAATATCAGGAGTCAACCCCTTTGCTCTACATATCCTCCTTATGTCTCCGTGTAGCAATGTGATGTATTTTAGTATATCCCATTTTCAGAAAAGGAAAAGAGGTAGGAAGGCAGAGAGGAAATGTTTCCTTCCACATTTGAGCAAATTATCCATAGCAACATGCAGCATAAAGGTTTTTAATTCTGAGCAACACAAATTTCTATAAAAGCAACATTCAGTCAGCAAATCCTGGGCTCCCTACAGATGCTGTTCTCCACTGCAAGAGTCATTATTCACCAGTTCTAGCCAGCATTTTTTGATCACTGGATGCAAATGTGAAAGAAAACTAATCCACCTCCTCTCTGTCATTTTCCCAGAATCCTCATTAGGAAATGTTATTTTACTGTCACTGGAAACTGGTATTAACCATGCATAATTTCCTTGTGCAAAACACAAATGGAAAATGAATAATCTCTTCTCCCTCTCAAGCTCTGTTTCCTCTCCTATCCTTTATGCCTCTTACCCACTCTTTTGCAAAAATTGCTTATACTTGATAAAAAAAAGCCTAATCACTCAAGTTTATACACACACCAAGTACTCACTAGAGGTAAGCAGTCTAATGGCAGCTTTTCTGTCTTGGTAGAGTCTATGTTTGGAAGGAAAAAACCAAACCAAACCAAAAAAATAACAAAACAAAACAGAAAACCACCACCAAAGAAAACAACGACAGAAAACCAACTACAAACACCCCCACAAAAACACCAAAGAAACCACCCACCCCCACCAAACCCACCCCATTACCTCTGATGCAAAATGCCCGGCAAGATTTTGTTCCCTGTGCCAAACGCAGCCGGTCTAACTGCCCAGTGGTAAACTGGGCTGCACTTCCCAGAGCTGCAAGGGCTGCCTTCCCCGTTTTCACAGACGTGCCAAACCAGCACAACAACAGCAGAGAACTTCCTCGCGTTTGTCAAAGGACCACGAAGTAGCCCCAGTGAAGAGGCGACGGAGGGAAGGGCCTGAGTCTTTTTCTACCCAACAAACACCTACGAAATGAATTTTAATCACACCGCTTTAAAAGAGCATCTGAATCATTTGCCAAGGTTCCCAGACCATCTCCTTACTTCCTTCAGCTGCACAGTCTGCGTAGAAGGCATTTTGCTGGCTAAGAAAGTCTCATTCCCAGGTCTACGCTCGCCTTCTGTTTTCCAGTGAGGACTGGGAGAGGAGCTTTCTAAGCCTGTGCTGTGCTGCCTGGAATAGACACACAGCAGCTGCAGCAGAGAAGAGTTTGGCATTACACTAAATTATTTTCAATTTTTCATTTTGGAGGTGGCTTGGGTTTTTTGCTGTTTTGGGGTTGGTTTGTTTGGATTTTCTGTTGGTTGGGTGTTTTTGAAGGGAGGAGCTCTCCTGAAACCTCTGCTTTTCTCTAAGAAATTTGCTCATTTTTCCACCATGTCAGTATTAATTAAAAGTCCCTCATGTTCTTTTGCAAGGGTACTTCTGCTGCATTTGTAATCCAGGCTTTTGGGTCTGGTTTGGTGTTTTTTTTTCAACTGTGTGGGTATGTATTTATCTGTGTGTGCACGTAAACAATTTTCTTTCCTCTAGCTTAATTCTCGGTAAGCACAGATAAGAACTCCACTCAGTTTTCTTAACTATTCAGCATTTGCCACCATTTCAGATGCACTTGGGTATTGAGAATTCGTCACAGGCTGGCGAGATGAAATTATGACATCTCAAGAGACTCAAGCCCTGCTGGAGATCAGGTGAAGCATTTTCGGGTATCTCAAGTGGCACTAGACATCTAACATTTAGGCAATAGCACTAAGCCTCTAAGTTTTCTGAGTAAGAACTGTGAACCCAGGAACCCTGCCAAACACCTAAATCTCGTGTATTAGAGCCGTAAGGAAGAAGCAGCGTGTCCTTGGCTCGGCAGCTCTTTTTTTCTCTCTCTGATCCATATTTTAGCATTTGTTTTTTTTTTTTCCTTCTCCTATGAAGTTCTTGCCTCATTGTTATGGGCAGAGTTCCATGCCCAGAGCAAACAGCATTTGTGGCTGGGAGCCTGCCTGCCAAATCCCTGCTGTCACTGCATCCATTTGAGGATGTTCTACTCATTAGTACAGAAGCTTATGTAAACACGGAAACCAAAGTCCTCAAATTCCCTTTTTTATATGCAATAAAAATATCATCTCACTTGAAATATACTGACAGGCACCAAAGCATTTAAAATAATAAAGACACTTTCAAATATTTCCTATCATCTGACACCACCATTACAGCTTCATAAAACGAAGGTGTTGTCAAACTTTGATACCCTGTGTTATTTGCTAAACCGTACGCTGCGGGCGTGCGCACGTACGTGGTTCTTCAGCCAAAACCGCCCAAGAAAAGCTCATTTTATTGCAGTGGTCTGAAGGAGAATTTCTACACTTAACAGTGATTACTGAACAAAGAACAGCTTCCATATCAGTCAGGTTTCTTCTGTACTACTCTTAAACCCAAACAGCTTTGCAATTCCTGAGGTTCTAAGCTGTAGCTGCAAACGTAACCGATGGAGAAGCTCTGCTGCACTGCCAGGGTTGGAAAGCTCTTAGAAAGCTCCCCCCTGCCCTTTGTAATGCATTTGATCTTGTCTCTCTTTACCCACGGGAGGACTTGCATCCCACAGCATGGATAATTAACTACATTTTAGATACATGTATGACCACTGCTATGGTACCTTTCTTTTGTAGCTCTGTTGAACTTAAAAAATAAATGAAATCCCTTGTAAGTTTTGCACGGCCAGAGAACCTGTTTTAAAAGCTGCTTTTACTGCTCTTTACAATGAAGAGGCAGTAATAACAACTCCAGCAGCTGTCACTTTATGCAGGTATTTTTCAGCACTGTCACAATAACTTCAAAGCAGACAAAGTAACGTGTATGTTTAGTTACCAACAAGATACTCTTCACACTCCATACATCGATTTTCTAGCTTAAACAGTCAAATATGTATTTCCTCATGAGTGGGGATTCTATGTTGCGAGAAGATGCCATGGGAAATATATGTGAGGTTAAACTCGCATATTCCCTGGGATTCCAGGGTTAACAGTATGGAAAATTAGATGATTAGTCTCAAATGCTGCACACCCAGTGTCTATGCCAGTATCAGAACACCAAGCAGTAAGCGCAGTCTACAAGCTGGTGTGTCAAAGAATTAAGATTTCACTTGAAAGCCGAAATTCCAGTCAGCAAATTCTACCTCAGAAAATCACTTTATTATTAATCAATGTCACCTTGGGATGACTGCCCAATAACTTGCTAAAACACAAACACAACTATGGGGCAACTACAGGCTTAAGAGTGCTGGGGGAAGAGGAAGAAAACCCCAACCAACACAATAAACCCAAATACTCTCCCCCTCCAACCAAACAGCTAATGCTTTTGAAAACATTTGAAGTAACGCTACCAAGCAGTCAGAAACAAGAAAGGATGAGCCTCATATTTTAAAATATAAAGCAAATTTAGATACATACACTGGTGAGGTTTGGGTGAGTTTTGGGTTGGGATTTTTTTGTTTGTTTTATTTCCCCCACAATTTAAAATACATCCTTGTCTATTCCTGCAGCTGCTTCTTTTTTTTTCAGTAAAGATTAGCATTTGAAAGCAATTTATACTGAAACAAGCCTGAAGCCCTATTTTATAAATATCCATTCTAAATTCCTATTGCAGAAAAGCTGACAAGTGTAAACATAATCTATTTAAAACAGGCATAGGTTATGTGCTTCCAAGCACTTTGATGTAATTAGCACACGTGTTCTTTGAAAACAATGCCTGATTTGTGTCAATCACATCTAGAGGGAGGACTTTGAAACTTAGGCAATCAAGAGAGATGGTTGTGATGACTATGGACACCAGCATCATCTAAGTGCCACAGTGGAATGTCTTTCTGGGATGGGGTTTGGGGTTAGTTTTGTTTTTAAACCAGGTTTCCATTCAAAGTTTATTACCTCTGTTCAAGATTCACTACTCATCCACCAATGTATCAGAGCTTCCTACATACAAATATCCCGCAAACAAAGCAATGTCTAAAATCAAAAGCACTTCACAACGAGCTGCTCAGGTCTTTACTGACTTCTCTGAAGAGAGAGAGTGTAGAAAAGAAGTATCTTGAATCTGTTATTTATAGTGAGGTACTGGCATTAAAGAACTAATAATGTATCCTTCATAAAGAAACTCTTAAATATAACTCTCAGTTTTAACAATTAAATGTGTGCTTGGAACAGCAGTGTGCATACTAAAATAGCAAAGTGGAGTTCAATAATTACATAAGAAATTCAGTATTTATCTTTACAATGTAGGATTGAGCCTTTAGAAAACAGGGCACCCATTTATTAAAAAACAACCACAAAACAAAACCAAACCCCAATATTAAACCAAAATTGAACCGCACCTTCAACACTGCTGTGCAATTTGGTTTTAAGAGAAAAATCACTGATTTAGTTTCATTCTCAAGGATAGGCTACTGAAAGACAGGCAGGCATCTTCCTACGGCAAAAATGAGATCCTAGGTTACTCATAAAGGCCTTCAGTGCTGGGGCTGGAAATCTTTTGCTTGGAAAAAAACCTAAAAAGTTCAGTACGAGAGCTGTTACTGAACTGAGCACCACAGCATTTCAACGGGCACATCCCCGTTCTTCAAATGCGGATCAGAACAAGCATGAACTCTTTGACTGCTGGATATGCAGCAGGAATCTACCACCCAGGTCTTGCACAAAATGGTCACAAATGTCATTTTTTGCCCAGTGAAGTGAGCACAGTTCTCACTTCAGCTACTAAGAGATCCTTGCTGTCTCATCCTTGACAATACTCTCAAATCTCAACAATGAAATATTTAAAAGACTTAATGAAAGCTAATTACTGAATTGCTATACTCAGCAGAAAATTTAAATTCAGTTCAGCATCTGGCAGGGAAAAGTAAACTATAGAAACAAGTTTGTGCTCTGCCACAGTGTAACAGACCTGCCATTTATTCCGCCAGAGCTGTGGTCAAGATTTCCATTAAAACTTTGTTTATCAAGAATTTATTATGGGAGTTATAAAGCAGCTACACCTCAAACTGACTTGGCAGACAGAATTTTCTGCAAATTCAAAGAGCTTTTCTATTACTTAAAAAAAAAAAAGAAAAAGGAAGAAAAAAAAGAAAAACCTGCTGCATCTGTTCACAAACGCACGACAGCTTTCAAAGCTGTATTTTCTGCTCTTAATTCCATAATCAGATACATCTCCCCACCGGGCCAGTCTTCCTAATGCTCAGTCGATTCTCCTTTTTCAACCCACAAGTCACAGTTTGATTTTTTGACTGCCTCAGAGAGCAGCCTTGAAATATCATGAAACATCATTGCTCCACTTCACCTTCACCTACCAAGATCTGCTGCTTCCGAAGCAGACCAAGAAAAGCAAGTCCTCAGTTTGCAGTTACATCTGTAGCCCTAATCAGCCACTGACAGCGGAAGGCAAACCAGCGCATTTTTAAGGACACAAGGAGCTAAAAGCATAATAATGGCTTGAGATGGCTTACAGTGATAGCTCAGCCTGTTAAACTTCAGTGCTAAAGCTAAGCCTGAGCAGGTAGCAGCATTCTGACTGGTGGACTTCCTCTGAGGAAGCAACTGAATGCAAGATGTTGCCTTTCTTCTAAAACTAAAATGCATTTTGTCAATAAATTATTATTTCTAACAACAACAACAACAAAATACCATCCTGTACTGCTGGGACTGTTCTTAACGCAGCAGACTGGTGTAACTACCTTAGACCTACCTGCAGTTCGCCAGGGCACAATACTGAACGCTACCTTCCCACCTTTCGCGCAGACATTTCCCAACGCCCTCACTATTAAGGTAAAACTTTTGATAAAAATAATTAAAATATTTTCTTCAGACTTCTACATTGACACATAACACTTGGTTGCAATGCTTTCCAAAACTGCCATTGTGCATTTGACTCATGCTAATCCACCCTAGATCCAACATTAGCTGCTTACAGCTACCCTGTTCATAACATACCCGCATAGAGTTCCCAAGCAAACAGAACAACCACCAACAAACCCAACAAAACCAAAAACCCCAGACAAAGAAAACCAACAAAACCAAACCACACAAACTGGACATTTACTTGGTAACCTGGAAAAGGAAAATTTGATCACAAAAGAAAACACTGAATTCGTGCATCTGAGTTGAAAAATGTGTATTTTTTTGAATGATTGGCACAAGATAGAAAAGATTCTGCCTTTAATGCAAGGAGGTCTGGCAGTCGCGCTCCTCGGCGCATGCACCTCGGAAAGCTAACCAGGAAAGCCTTTTAAAGCGTAGCAATCGACTGAAGAGTAATTTGACATTTTGAACAAGAAACTTGAGTTTCATAGGTCAGCCTGGTTTGGAACAACATAGTAACAAGGCAACTACTATCCCCACTGCTGCACTAAGCCAAGGTGAAGACTCAGCCTTTGATTATGTACCAAGGCACAGAAGCTGATTCAGCTCAGGACTGCAAAAAGGGCTGCTTCACAAGAAAAGCATCCAGCCAAATTGATCCAAAGACATCTTGTTCTACCAGACTCCCAGGTACTGGCCTCAAAAGAACACATCAGGTATGTGAAGAAAGGAGAAAATGAATCCACTAGCATAGCAGCACTTGTATGCCAACTAAAAAATTCATTTTGAGTCTTGTGGCAATAAAAAGCAAGGCATGTCTTAAAACTAAAGGATGACTACACTCTGAAGTGCACACTCTATTATCCTTATTTAATCTGCCTGGTAGCTAAAAAAAGGTCACCTTCAGTCCTCTAACAAATCATGGATATCTGTATTTCAAGGGCACCTTCTCCTTTTGGTTTGTTAATTTTCATTTCTTTAAATAGGTCAACTTGGAGTCTTAGCACAATGCCTTTTTTCAAGCCCTAAAGCTACATCTAAAAGCCACTACCCTTCAGAGTTCCCAGCTCTCAGGTCTGGGGACATCGTGATAAGCTCCAGCAAGATTTCTGATCTGGACAATCAAGGGACCGAGGCTGCAGGGCACAACATACTGTACCACACGCCATGCTGTACAAGTGCTCTGTAATTAGAAGCAGACCAACCAAATACAACTAGAATCGAATTGGCTTCTTTTAAATTCTCTTCTGAACTGCCAGAGAAGCACTGGGTTTGAATTGCATTTATCAAAACGATTCTAGATTAAATTAAGAAACAGCAAAGGAAAAAAAAAAAAAAGAGCAAGACACAATTTACAGTAGTAAAAGAATCAGAGGGACGATGCTAACCATCATAGTTTCCACTGAACTCCAAAGACCCTACATCATTCACTTTAGGTTATCATGATAGCCACAAATTTATAACGATAGCCCCAAATTCTGTTTTCAAGCATTCCTGGTGAATAAGCAGCTTTAGATATGAGACCAAAGGTAAATACTTACTAACCTTTCTACATTGACTGGCTTGTCAAATTTAAATAGAATATAATCCCCAGCAACTGGTGTGACAGCCCAGAAAAAATCTTCCCCTACGTAGGTTTTTTCTAGCGTATGCCCCTGGTAGACTTTTAAAGATGTCGAAACCTCTGCAGGTGGATTCACGTGGATTTTATGCAGTAATGGTTTCAGGAAGTCTTTATCCTAATTGAAAGAAAGACAAACATCATGCTGGTCAGACAACCTGTTTTATTACGTTCTTTTCCCAAGTGGTTACACTTAAATACTTGCATAAAATAGAAAATGAATGCATTACTCATTTTTGAGTCTATCAGAGCTTATACTGATTAGTGACGTGCCAGTAAAGTAAAAGAAAAAATAAAATAAAATCCCTTAGCAAAAATCCACAAAAATAAACTGAGATTAGCACGTATTATACTTCATAGCAACCCATTTAAATCCGATTTCATTCCGATTGCAGTAATATACAACATGACCACAAAATGCATGTTTTATTAAAGGCTACAAAGTTTTTCATTTAATCAGCCTGCTCTGGAAAGGAAGGAAAATTTTAGCTACTAACTGTGAGTTTCTGGATCTTTCCTGCTAGAGAGGAGTGGAGACCAACGTGCTGGAAAAGAGAAGGCCTGAAGCGTATCCGTAGGTTAGATTTCTGTCGGTCACAATGTTTCTGAAATGGGGTGGGGGAAGAAGGGGTTTAAAAAAAAAATTTTAAAAAATCAGTAAATCAACATAAAGTTGCTGAATTCTTACCACAGGTATGTGATGTTACATGAACCAAATAAAACTCGGCAAGAACTCAGATCTATCTGTCTAGTTGCTCTTGCTTTCATTCCAGAAACCTGCCAAGGAGGCTGTTCCAGGTTCTTGCACAGAACCCGTTTGTTCAGTCCTTCAGCAAGCGTGCTACTTGGCAAGCGAAGGACTAAAATCCAAAGTTTATTCCCCATTTGAAACCTCCCTGTGACTGCTGTGCACGCACTGGCAGTCTGCAGAGCCTCGGAGGGGGTACAGGAATGTCTCGGTCTCAGGACTGTGCACACAGAAACCAACTACACACTCGCTTTGTGCCCTACCGCATCCATCTGCAAACTCTGAAGCTACTGAAGTTATGAAGCTTCTGAGAGCTGCCTCTCAAGTTTCTTTTGAGATTGAAACCTTGGTAGTAAGAAAGGCTCTGTCAGTATGCCAGCCTCCAGCTCACCAAACCCACTCATTCACCATTATGAAAACACTTTAGAAGCTTTGTACTGAAAATGAACTTACAGCATCTTTCTCAGGGTTACACACTTTCACCCATAGGATATGGTCCAGGAGCCAGTCGATAGGTTTCTCCTTATAAAACATAAATATGAACTCTACAATAAGAGTAATATCTGGAGACTGGAACATTTTACCTGTGGTGACATTAAAAATAACTGGAATTATTTTAAAGGTAACATTGGCTTTTGAGATCAGTGAGACAATAGTTAAGTTTGTGCCAAGAAATGTTAACAATGAACAACTTGAAATCTCAATGTTATTAAAAGCTCTATACCATTCAGCTATGCAAAACTAAATAAAACAACTATTCAAGCAAGAACTCGTTGCAAAATATTCAATGTATTCTACAACACAGTGTCCATAAAACCAGAAATTGTCAGTCTGCAAAACCAGAGAAAGCCTGCAACACAGAGCTGGGAGCTCAAATCCCCGTTGTAACGATGGACAATTCTCTCCTGAAACAGGTGACTGGCCTGGCACATTACACAGTATCTCAGAGTAGATACAGAACGCCAGGTCGTTAGCTTACATATATTTGAAACTAGGATATTTTTTAAGGGAAAGCATCAAAGTTGCAGGAGCCCTTTATGTGTGCTCTGACAGTGCCAGGTACGGACTCTTACCGATGGAGAGTTGTTTCACGAATGCCAGGATGTCAGCTTGCAAGAGCCTTTATTTTCCCAAACAGAGGTTACACACTCAGTAGATCACCTAAAGGGCCCCATCCTTTCCAGAAAACAGGTCTGAGGTGATTTCATTCCCTTATAACTCCGATTAAATTGGATAAGAACATAGCCAAAGAAATAATACTTATTTTGGAATTATGAGCTGAGTTTGGAGGGATCTGAGTGAGGCTCTTGATGTCAGTCAATAAATAAGGAAGAAGCATCTGACCCAAGTCCTCATTATTTCATCTGCTGGAATGATGCAATATTCATAAAGCTGACCATTCACGGAGTGAGATGGAGAAGGAAATGTGGTAAGACGTTAACTGACCTGACATTGCTAAACCAAAGTTGTCCCTTGCAAAAAACCCTTTAGTTTGTGAGTTTATAAAGCAAAAACCTTTACATCATTTTCACTTGCATGTTGCAACAGGGTCCTGGACTGACATCTAGACACCACCTGCAGAAATGCTGTTGCCACCTCCCACACGCAGGTCAGCACAGCCTTGCCCCAGCTCCTTGCCCTTCGGTGTAACAGAGCATCACCTGGCTTTTGTGTCTGAGGACACCACCAGCAGAGCACAGTGGCACTGCCATGGATCGACATCCCCTTTTTCTCCTGAGAACACTTCCAAAACCAGCTCAGAAACAGGCCCCTGCAGCAAGGCCCCTGGCAAACAGGTCTTCAAAGCTGCAGACCGCTGACTGTCCACAGCTATTCTTTGTGATCGAAAGCAGCCCAGTACTTCTTACTCCCCAGACCTGACACCCCAGCCCCTCTGAGTCCAAAGGAGCCAAGCCCTTGCCTACCCTCTCCTGAGCAAGGGCGGCTTCCCCCCAGCACAGCCATAGCTCGAGAACAGCAGCAGCATTTGCCAAGGGCCTGCAGTCCACGGCCTCCCACGCAGGCAGCTGCAGGTGAGGAAAGTACTGTGTGTGAGGTGCCAAGTTCAGCCTACAGGTCACTCACTGGCCATCCCCAATATGCAGTCAAAAGTCATCAAGACAGAATGACCTAAGTAAAAACTGCAGTCAACACGTGCTGCCTTAAGCCAAAAGCTGCAGTAACGGCTCATCTTGCACCGTGTTTGTGCCCTCGCTACGGTGCATGAGAACTGATGTAAATCAAGGAGACTCTGCTGACAGAGGCAGAGGTTTCAGATCCTGAGTGTATACAAACTGCCCTCGGGAGGAAACTTCAAAATCCAAAAGTAGTAAGACTCAGAGGTAAAAATCTTGCTCCATAAATCTCTTGAGGTTTATAAAACGTGGAAGACTTTCTCTGTTTTATTTATCTATATTGATAAAAGTGAGAGCCAGGGCTTAAAAGAAAAATAAAACTTGTGGCACATTTTTTTGCTATTTATTGTGCCCTGCCAAGACTTCCATTTAAATGCTATGCTTAGTGAATATTCCGTCCCTCTCAGTATTTTGTTGGCAAGTACAAGACACACACAAAATTAAAAACTTTGTTTTCTGCAGTTCTCTGAACAGCAAATATCTAAATAATTCACTTTTCTTCTTTTGTAAAAGCATCATTAAATGCATTCAGTCTACACCAACAATAATTTTATACCTGCAAGCACATTTTCTAACTGTAGTTGAAGTCTTTCAATGCTTTCCCTGTTAATGATATGCAAATTACTGGCATTAAAACCAGAAGCTCTTTGAAGTTATTTAAATCTCAAATATTTGACTTGATCTACTCTCCCCCAAACTTCAACTATGTGGACAGCTTGAGCAAAACTGTAATCAGAGTAACTTAAAATAACCAGAACATCAGGCCTGAAAATACCAGGGCAGGGTAAGATTCAGGGGAATGGTGCAAGACAACCAGGAGGTTGATTTAAAGCTGTTCACCAAGTTTGTGACAGTCAGCATGATGGCCCCGGTGCAGGGTATTGCAGATCCTCTGGAAAACACTTCAGCTGGCAGGCGATCGGAAGACAAATCAATATTTCTCGACAAAAAGCTAGTGGGACTTCCCTGTGTTGTGTCAGGGACCGCAGTGCAAAGCGAAATCAGAAGAGCAAAAGATGCATCTCCTTCCACAGAGCTTCTTAAGGAAAGAGCAAACATCTCACCCATTATTTATTAGATACTTGACAGCGCTTATGACTATGCTTTCAGTATTAAAAAAAAAACAAAGGAAGCAACTTCTGCTCCGTGGCAGAGGTGACAGAATTCTATAATCCTGCTGTCAGTCTAAATAGCTGCATTTGCCATTTCCTCATGTAGTACTTGCATAAATTAGATTTTCAGTTCAGAAATGCGCTAGGACAAAAAATATTTTTTACCTTGCGAACTTGCAAGCTGATGAAGGTTTCCAGTAACTTACAGAGAATCAGCCACACCTCTCAGATTTAGAGATTATTTCTAAATCAGTGGTTGGAACTAGATGACTTGTAAGGTCCCTTCCAACTCAAACTACTCTATGACTGATTCTATGATCCAGACAGTTCAGTGCTCTGCTTCCTCTTAAGACATCTATGCGTAAAACTCATCCCCAGTTACAAAAACCTACTTTGTTCTTCTCTGAAGCTATTTGCATTACCACATTACTATCATATCTGCATCAAGATCCACAGAGGCATAGCAGAGATAAGGCAAACCTACATTACGTGCATACAAGTTCTCTGCAATATATGGTTATAGCACACCAGCGTGTCTCAAAGCCAGCAGGTTTAGTCACTTCCACGTACACTAATTTTTCTCCCAAAAGCTAAAAGCTGGGCAAGTAGCTAAATTGCAAGAAAAAAAAATAATTTAATTTCCTAGGTAGGAAAGCAACACTAAGATGTGCAGCCATAGCTAAACGCATCTGAAATTCTGCTGCTATCATCTAATTAATAGGAGGCAAGCAAACGTGCTACATGGAACAAAGGACAGGGATGCAAGCAGCAGGAGGTAACAACTGAATTTGACTGCAGCTATTTTCAGAGCCTGCACTGAAAAAAAGAGGCAGTATAGAAAAACAACTTCAAAATATTTGTAAGCAGTTGTGCAGGCGGTTAAGTCAAATCTCAGCATTAAGAACTATCTACCTACCCCTTTTGGCTTCGACACTGTGTCGCCTAGGGTAGCACTGAGAGCAGAAAGGTGTGGAAAATACATAACCAGTAAGTGACCTGAAACACACCTGCAGTGTATTGGAGGGACAGTGCTTGTCCCAAACCTCTGCGTTGGTTTCCCACTCATTTGGACGTGTCAGTCACACAGAACTGCAGTTTCTATGCTCTACTACTAAATTAAGCCATTTTACAATAAATGCAAATTATTTCTATAAGCCAAGGGATTCCATACAGAATTTAAAGTGCAATTGGGACTGCAGCTGAAACTCTAACCCCAGCGAAGTCCACAATTTAAGTTGAACTGTTCAGAAGTAGAAACCAAGCCTAATCAGATGCTGGCAGTCAACCAGTCTCTGAAGCCACAGAATCACAAAGAGTTGCAAAGGGCTCCCCAACAGAAGAGGCAAGTCTATCTAGGGAAAAGCTTCAGTAAATTATTTATATGCTATTCTGCTCATTTTCTCTTTGTCCTTTCCACCTCTGAGGCCACAAACCCAGCCCTGTAACTATTTCAGCAACAGTCTCTGTTGGTAGCCCGAGGCAGAATGGTTATGTGGTGGGCAGATAAAGTTACTTCCCTCTGCCCATTTCCTCTCCTCCTCACCACTGTTTCTGCAGGTTAGACTGATGGGGAAATGCGCGAGGTACATACAAAACCCCAACAAGTCATAAAAACCAAGACAACAACAAAAATTTCCAAGAGAATGACAGAACTTGGGTCTGCATTTTATCTGTTACATGTAGGATTTCCTTCCTGTTCTGACCTCAGCCTACAGTCTTTACACTGGAACCGTTTGTGTTGACTACATACAGGAATCTCCACGGTCTGACGTAGCTTTTGATTTTTCTTTGCATATTTCCAGCTTAGCACTTTTAAGCAGATCATGACACATCATTGCAGTCATGAAATATTCCTTACATTTTAAAAATCCCTTTAAACTGCTCTTTCATTGCTTTTCTGTTTCATCTAGTACCTCTCAAAAACATATTAATGTAAGGCAAAGATCCATAAAGCAGTTTCGACAGCAGCCTGATAGTCAATCCACAACAGCCGCATGCAGCAAAGATGCTGCATTAGCTTCTCACTGTCGGTCGATGTAAACAACAGATAGAGTCTAACGACACTGAAAAAGGTGCAGACTGTTGTAACTTCTCCTTGATGGGGTAGAAAAACGGAGATAAAACAGGCTTTGCAACCAAGACAAACTGCTGCCTGCTGATTCTCGGAAATTTTGGCACGATGCTGTTTCAGGTGGAGTCAGCTTTCCTGCTTTTTTCCTTTACTTCAGGCAGCTGTGTTTTAATGACATCACTGTTGTAATGGCAGTTAAATTAAAAATAAATCATTCCTTGTGGTTCAACCATTAGTATTTCTATGAATTAATGCACTTTTGGTTATAAAAAAGGTCCTCTTTTCCAACAGTCTGAGTTTGTGCCCGTCACATAAAGTATATGAAACAACTGAAAAAAGAAAACCAACCCATGAGATAAACCACAGCTCCTAAAAAAGCCAATGAATTTCTACTGTTTGGTCTATTTCCAGTACTAAGTAGTCAGATCACTATTAATTCATAGTCTGAGGATGAATGTGTTCTTTCGAACTACTGAAGTGAACATTTTCTTACCAATGAAACCCAGCTGAGAAAATTCTAGAATCATCCAATCTTCAGAAGCGAGCTGAAGTGCAAAATTTTTTATTGTGCTGAAATAATTCTGCTTGACAACGATGTCATCTTCAAGCTAGAGGAAGAGAGCAGTGATATCACCATAAATAAAGAAAAGCACCAGCAAAGCAAGAGGAAAAGGTGCAGCTAGGAAATACCGACTCCTAATATACTGCTAACACACAGCCGGGCGTTTCTAGCGCAAGCACTGCTATGAAACATGGACACCAAAGCCAAGAATAACTACTGTAGGGGTCACAGTCTGCCTGTTTGTGGAGAACTAATCCCAAATCTTTCTGTAGGAAGAACCCACAAATGTATCTCAACGCATTACTTCAGAACATTGCTTTTCTAGTCTCCATCTTCCAAGTAAAACAATCCATGAAATAATGTTAGATCAAGGGGCATCATCGGTAGAACAAGTACAATATCTGCACTATTTGTATGTGAACGTGACTGTCTTTACTCATGCACCTAACAACACTGAAAGAACTTCCCCTCTGAGACAAGGTGCTAAGAGACACGTTGTCTACAGAGATGGGATTTGTTTCACCCAGCTTTAGCTGTCCAGCTGAAGAAGCAATACATAGTCCAAACTAGTCACCCAGTCCGGGCAGCAGACCTGCCAAGATGAGGTGCTGCAATCCCTTTCACTGATAGCAAGTGTAGGCCACTCCTTTAAGGATCCTGCTTCTGTCCTTCCTCCCAGTGCATTCATGCTCTCTCCCTGGTGCTGGCACTAATATCTGTGCAACTGCCTAGGTTCAAAAAGATGGTCTCATGTCATTGGCTTTGCAGCTTCCCGGAGAGCTGAGTCTCCACCAGCTCTCAGAGAGCAGTCCACATTGCTCTGTAAAGACTCGAGATCGAGTGGGGCTTTATACCTAAAGGAACCAGTCCCAAAATCCAAACAAAGATCAGAAGCACAGTTACTCACTAAATCTGCAATACCTGTAGGTAAAGCTTCTACTTCAAAGGAGTAAGACATGGTAGGAACATTTCTGAGCTAAATTAAATTTAAGAAGAATGTATTAACTCTGTTCTTGAAAACTTCCTTAAAAGAGAAAAACGAAAACAAGCCTAGCACTACATTGAAAACGTAGCTGCAAACAACAGTCATATTAAAGTGACAATGCACTTGCCTTCAAAAGAGAAGAAAAATGGATTTTAGCTCGGTTTCCACTCAAAGCTATGCTGGTGTTTCTTGCCTCGGTGACTGAATGGTAACTCATTTCAGGGACAAGGAAAAGCTGCCTGCATTTTGTTACTTTTCTTCCCCTAAGTGTCTTGAGATGAAATAAGTTACACAGGACAAGTCACTTTCTGCTTCAGACACGGCGTCCTCCACCATCGACTTCCTCAGATATCATAACCTCCATATGTATCACCCTCCCTCAACTGTGGAATCAAGTTAGCTCTGTTCTGTGTAGGTCCATCTGATGTGACCAACAGCATAGTTTCTGGAGACTCATTTGAAAACTTGTCTCAAAACAAAGAAGAGAAACTTACCTGAATGTAATAAACCCCTTTTTTCTGGGCATACATCATCAGAAAACAATAATCCAAGTTCTGTTTTGTTCTCCATCTGAAATAAAATGTTTAATGATTATGAAAAATGTTATTTCAATACACCCTGGCAATGCAAGGTAAGTCTCCCTACGAAGAATGACGCATATTAGGGAAACGTTAGGACAGCTGCTTTTGGCATTGTTCCCTCAGGAAATCCTCTGTCTGAAATAAAGGAACAAAGTGTTTGCCTTACACTTTATGGTTTAACTTCAGTTTGATTTAGTGAAAACTACCTAACATTTCACTAAAAAATTCATGTGCATTTAAAATGGTAATTCAGCAGAAATTACTGGGGTTTGGACTATTTCAGAAACAAAGTGAGTAAACAAAAAAGTCTCAAATAAGACACCAAGTCTCAGTTTTCCTCCCAAAGTTTAACACTAAATGAATTCAATGAAGCATAGCATTAGCTCTGATTATGCCCAGAACAGCAGGCAGACAGGAATGAGACGTAGTCACAGAGCACTTTTAGCATCCCCACACTTTCAGGAATTACAGAAAGAAAATATTTCAAGAATTCACATCCCACTTGCCACATCATAAACAACACAAGTACGGGTGTGGGAGAAAACAGGAAAAGATCTGGGGGAATAAACTAACCTCACTCTCTCTTTTGAATCTCCGAATGTCTCTTTCAAGTTTGTCAAGTCAGGATAGTAAGATGCAGGAGGGGCTATTACTTCCACCAAGCCAGAATTGATCTCTGTAGAAAACCTGCCAATAGAAACATCCGAAGTCACAGGAGAGTCTATGGTACTCCTTGGACATATGGAATATAAGGCCCTAACACAGACGTCACAAATTCCCAATCAGGTTAAAATAATCCCATCTGTTTATGGTGTACCACACAATTTAATCCAATTTACTGTTTTACAAGTTAATTGTCTGAATCACTACCCCTTAATCCGTCATCTGCCACTTTTTTTGTCCATAAGGTCAAACCCCAAAGAGTCAAAGATGCATGATCTCGTATTTCCCGAGTACTTTTTAATACTTAACACAATCTGATTTAGGAAAAAACAAAAAGCAAATCCACCTATAAGCTAAGAAATCCCCCATTAAAAGTATAACTTACTCTTTTTCCAGGCTTGCAACAACACTGTTCACATAGTCAAGATCAGTCTGGAAGAAAAAACAGCACAGAAATGGAGTAGAATACTTCACAGTTTTGGAGTTAAGTTTTAAAAGAACATAGTAAAATAAGCATTGGACGTATCCGTACCTGGAAATCAATTTCAGCGTGTAAGATATTTTAGTAATATAGGAACACATCATATATATGACTGTCTTATGTCCAGTGGGAAAATAAACAATTTCTTTTTGTAAACAGAGGGGAATAACATTTGTCTCTCATCTGCACTTAACAGACAGTTCTCATTCGGCTCTTGGTGCTTTCTTGCAAACTCTCACGCTCTTAATGACAAAATGATCCCTGAGCATGTAGGAAGAACTGTTATTTTATAATAATACTTATAAGTTATACTAATACTTATATCTATATTACTTATATTAATACTTATATTATAACAATACTTATGAAAATATCAGCAAGGAAAGCTTTCTGGAAAACAGGGCACTGAAGACACACTCTTATTTAAAAAATACATCTCCTGAATTTTGTATTTAAGGCACAGATGCTCCAACCACAGACAGCAATGAACAGGCTCTCTTCCCGACTGGAGTTGGGGTTTTTTTTGCATCAGAGACTGAACTTGAGGGACTCTCCAGCCTATCAATCACCCAGTTCTTAAAGATGCACAGATTCTAGTGTTTACTTGTTGATTAAAACACAAATTGAGACATTCTGGAAAAGTCTAGATCATCTAACTCAACAGAATTATTCAAGCTTGTACACATTCATTCCAGGAAAAGAGAATTTGCAGAATCATAAAGGGGACTGAAACCATAATCTTTGTTATACTTACTAATCTAATCATTTGACATACTATTTATCAGTTTTCAAAGAAAAGTCACAGCCTATAAATCAACTCAGACTCTGGTGGCTCATGAGGATTCTGGAGAAAGAGCTGCCTCTGAAATGCTGGAAACAAAGAAGAAGTTCATACATTTTCTGATGAATTTGTAATGCAGGTTATCATTAAAGGATTATGCACACAGAGAATAAATCCCTCCCAAGCATTTCTATAGATCCACTAATCTTATTTGATAAAGGTGCTTACCCTTTGATCTGAAAAATTACCATTCCTATTTTAAAAGTTTTATTTTTATAAATCCAACATAACGCTAGTGACGCACGCGTTTCCAAAAACGACAGCGGTGGGCTCCTTCCAAAAGCAGGTTCCAAATACTACAAGAACATGTGAGCAGAAAAGAGTTGTCATCATTTTTTCATACATCTTTTCTTCGTAATTGCTATGTCTCGCGCTGGACAGAAGTTCTAATAACACAATTTAACACATCCTGCAGAGAGCTCCTCACAAGGAGGGTCAGAAGTCCATATGGACCTTGATATATCCCGAAGTCTTGAAATACACCCACGATCGTTCACACACAGTTCATTACTGGAGAGTTAACTGCGCCAGCCACGAAGATGCATCTTATCAATGAATCGCAGGAAGCCTTACAAACAGGTCTGTCCTGTTAGGTGGGTCTCTGGGAACTAGCGAAAGGTATAGGCAGAGGTGGTTATTTCAGTATCAGTTCAGATCTTTCCACCTGTTCTTTTCTGACAGTCGTATGCAGTTCATGATTTCTGAGAGAAAGGAGGAACACTTGGAGCAAGACATCCTCCTTTTTTCATTCTTACAAGATCAGATGAAAGATTGATCCAGGTCAGCATCTTGCTTCCAGCAGTGGCAGCCACGAGCAGATAAATAACAAAGAATAAGAGAGGACAAGCACACCCGATCCTCCTTCTACCATCCACACTCCAACTACCTTCAATTCAGGTTACTTCCTGAGACGGATGTGATTTTATGTATTTAATATTCCTCAGTAGACTCCTCTTCAAGGTACCTTGCCAGTATCCCCTTGAGCCTATCTAAACTTCCAGCAAGAAAAGAAGATTTTAGCTTATGAGATCTATGGAGTTTCATAAGCCTGTGAACACGGCTGAGGTTTAATTCCTTGCCTCAGCAATTTTGAGGAGACACACATACAGAGTGCTTTAATGAATCTCTCTTAAAGGAAACTTAGAATTTGTTGTGGAAAATCTGAGTTTCAGGCTGTCAGTGAAGTAAGTTTTAAGATTTCCTCATTTATTTTATTTTTTTTTAAGATGCTCCCTTCAATCCTCTGAAGGACCTTCTCTAGTTTAGGTGAAGCCGAATTCAAATTTGCAATTATTCTAAGGTTTGTCTGAACAAATATCATTATTCAACAAACTTTCCAAGCATAGCAAAGTTGTAGAATATATTAGCTAGCAGACAGAACAAGAAGTTGGAAAGTTCTGATGAACAGCTAGTCAACTGTCAGATAAAAATCAAGATTTCTAGTTGTAAGAATCAACCCTTTCATACTATTAAATCTTATCTACTTCATGCCTTCAAGAATGACAAGAAGATGGACTGTTTCTCAAAACGTAAGGAAAGCCACAGCATTTTAGACCAAGGGTTTATTTCCTGTCTTAGCCAGTAGCAGATGCCCAGGAAAAAGATGCAGTCATAGAATATCTCAAGTTGGAAGGGACCCATAAGGATCATTAAGTCCAACTCCCTGCTTCTCAGAGGACCACCAAAAACTAAACCATACAACTAAGAGCATCATTCCGATGCTCCTTGAACTCTGACAGTCTTGGTGCTGTGACCACTGTCCTGGGGAGCCTGTTCCAGTGACCAACCACCCTATCAGTGAAGAACCTTCTCCCAA
This sequence comes from Chloroceryle amazona, assembly GCA_027560015.1. NCBI lineage: Eukaryota > Metazoa > Chordata > Aves > Coraciiformes > Cerylidae > Chloroceryle > Chloroceryle amazona. Next base: position 36,927 of record JANHFX010009604.1, read on the forward strand.
TGTCCCGTCTGAGCTTCCCTGATGCAGCTTCATTCTATTTCCTCGTGTCCTATCATAGAATCATAGAATTATTATGGTTGGAAGGGACCTCTAGGATCATCAAGTTCAACCTTCCTCCCAAGGTCTCCCTAACCACTAGACCAGAGCCTCAAGTGCTACATCTGCTCATTTTTTAAAGACCTGCAGGGCTGGTGACTCCACCACCTCCCTGGGCAGCCTGCTCCATTGCCCAACCACTCTCTCAATAAAAAACTTCTTGTTAATAGACACTCTAAACCTCCCCTCATGCAGCTTGAGGCCATTTCCTCTCATCCTACCATTAGTAACTTGGGAGAAGAGACCGACACCAGCCTCACCACAACCTTCTTTTAGGAGGTCACTCACCAACAGAGAGATCAGCACCTCCCCTCTGCTGTCCACCTTAAGGAAATTGCAGACTGAGATGAGGTCACCCCTCGGCCTTTTCTTCTCCAGTTTAACAACCCAAGCGACCTCAGCCACTCTGTGTAAGTTTTCCCCTCCAGACCTTCACCATCTTGCGCCATTCTCCTCTGGACACACTCTAATAGTTTCATGTCCTTCTTATAATGAGGAGCCCAAAACTCTACAGAGTGCTCCTGGTGGGGCCATGACAGTGCAGTGTAGAGTGCAATGAACAGGATACACAGAATGGACCTTCCTTCCCCTCCTCTACCTCTCAGTTCTCGTTAATCAACAGTTTCTAATTCCTAGGCCTGAGTGGCATTCATACCACTGGATTCAACAGCTCCTCCTGGCTCTGGTCTTTGTGAATTCACCCGATTTGTTTCAGAGCCCATTCCCTCCTTTGTATTTCACAATACCCAGTAGCAACAAGGCCCACAATTTATCTACGTACCAAGGGAAAAATATTGTCTTTGGTTTAGATTTTGCCTCTTCATTTCATTTAGCAGCACCTAGATTGCACCCGCATCACCACGTCAGACTGAGAACCGTTTCTAACCCACCTATGTAAAATCTAAACAAGCAGCCAGCAAGCCCATACGGGGCAGAGCCAGGCTGACACACAGGCAGGGCAAGCACACAAACACTGTGCCTAAGACCGTACGAGACACACCTTGTACTCCAGCAGCACCACCAAGACATAGTACTGCCAGAAGAAGCAAGAGTTCAGACAGCTACACTCCATTGCAAAGGATGGGATTCCTGTCCCTGCTTTTATTTCTTGTCTCATCCCTCCTGCAGCACCTGAGCCAGTGATATTGGATACGTTACGAATTAACTTGTCCTTAGTTTGACACAAAGCACTACTCTTACTCCAATGCCCACGACTTGTCCACTCGAGACGATCAGAAGTGCCAAGCGCTGGACTTTGGCAATCTAAACAGCTACAGAACGGCAGCTGCCATGAAAAGTTAAACTGTATGCATCACCACTGGCACCTGGCTACTCTAAAACTCCATTTTCACATCAGGTTCTCGAAATGGGTGGGGAAAAAAAAATGAAAATAACAAAACCCACAAAAAAAAGTAAGTAAATCTTGATGGAATGCCATGATACGGTGCACAAGCAACATGGCATTTTCTTATTCTGGAATTATACTTTCCACTTCATCTTTTTTTTCAAGCTATAAGTTTCAAGAAATATATTGAAATGCTCTGCAAAATGTACAAGTTTTCAGCAGTTTAAGCAGGGGGGTGGGAGAAGATGATCTTCTAGAGGTCCCTTCCAATCTCAGCAATTCTCTGAATCTCAGATCTTGCCTTAAGAGACCAAACTTCTGATTGTATCCAATTTCTATTTCAGTTGTCAAAGAGAGCCAGTTTTCTGAAGAGAAGTGCAAATAGAAGCAAAGATGGCACTAAAATTGCTAAGATTTTTTTTTTCTTTTCACAAGCCACTAGGAAGGGAAATTGAGATGCAAGATATCAAAATACTACAGATTCAAGAACAGAAGCTACAGAGGAAGAGGTGGGAAATTCAGACATTAACTGTACAGCACATTCTACACAAAGTGGTTTATCTAGGCTGCTAGATTTTCCAGATCTCAATTCTTAAATGAAATCTAGTGTAATGAAATCTACTATAAGTAAATCTTAATTTATTTAAGAACACCTTTTAAAAAGAAAAAGTCCCTAGGAAACAACCATGCTAATCTGCAAAGCATGGTCATTTAATTGCTTCCCAATTTCTTCAGTTTCATTTCATCTCTCATCACCCCTGTAGAAGAGAGGTGGAATAACGTTACTGTATTTTAAATAACAACAAACTGGGCAAAATTGAACGGCCTCCAGAAAAGGCAAAGCAAATGTATACTTGCCTTGAAATGGTGAAAATACATATGAATACCATTACCTATATACAAAGCTTTAAAATTCACAGAGGGAAAAGCAGCAGCTGAAGTGGCATTTGGGCCTATTTTTGGATATTTATGCAGTGAAGAAAAAGCCCTGAGGAATAGAAGTGCAGCAGCAGCTTCCAGTGGTTGCAATAGCATAGGGATATAAAGAAAGTCTGGAAAAGGCAGTATCACCTGTCAGAGTTCAGCAAATGCAGGTGAAAAAGAAAAGATTTTCAGGAATACAGCGTCAGCGTTCAGGTATGAAGCAGCAGCTCAAGTTAAATACAGGGAACGCGAGAACAAGATGCAAAGCAGAAAACAGGAATGCAGAATATTGTCATAACACAGCCATCTAATGTTACATAAGCAAAATGTAGCCTTTGTGTCCTACATGAGCTACTGAAAGTCCCCACTCCACCACACAGGTAAGAAATGATCTTCCCCTCTCCAGTCATTTCTGTGCTTAACCCAATTCAGTTCAGGACAAGGTTGCACAATGCAAAGCCTCTGACAGCCATACAAGCTATTCTTGTATCACTCCTACCCTTACTACTCCCTGTCCTTGCACACAGTGCTTCATGTGCTGAGGCTTTGCTCGTACCAGTGACAGGATGGTACCTTGCTGGGTGCTTGTGTCACACCAATCTAAACAGTACAGGAGCTTGTTGTTTAAATTCTTTTTTACTATCCATATACAGAGCACAGAGAAAACACTACTGAGGATAAACATCTTTTAATTCAGCAGCCACTGTTTGTGTAAAGAGACGACACGGTGACGGTGACAGTAAAGGCCATCAGCACGTGCAAGTTTCACCAGCCTCAGTGAACTGTACGCCCAGGACACGAGAGGGCCATTTCCCTGAGCAATACATAATCAAGGGTAACAGACAGCCTAGTGCTCCAAGAACAAATGGCTGGTCGACTATTGCCTAGTCAGATCTAATCAGCACTGTACAGAATTGGCAAAATGCTTTTGCATACCTGCAGTGTCTTCTGACTCTTACTGGAATAATTTGCCTTTCTTGATATTTTTGGCAAAATCAAGGGCTCACAGGCTTTCCAATATACGCTGATTACTGTTCCTACAAAAGACCGTGCTAAGTGCAGTCACTGATTAATGAAGTGGACTGACAATAATTTGTGATATATTTAGAACAAGTCTGAGACGCTTTTTTTCCATGGGAAATGAGATGGCCCCGCACAAAAATTGCTTAGATACCAGAGAAGTATTTTAATTTCTCTCCTATTCATACACACACACTTACATGTCTGTTGCTCCACTGCGACAATGTAAAGTACTTCAACACCATGTTTCCCATATTAATTACAAACCCTATTAAACAAAAATACTAGACAACAACTTTAATCTGGAGTTCATAGTTTCTAAGGCCTATAGTTTATTTTGAAAGCGAGTTTCAAGTCATCTGATGAGCCTATGAACTAGTTACAATAGTGAAAGAAAATGAAAAGGTTTTTAAGTATAGAGGTATAGTGATTCATGCCTGTTTATTAGTCATCCTTATGAATACCTGCAAATTATTCTGCAATAAAGTTATTTTAACAAATTGGAGAGCACAGACGTATGTCAGTTACTGGGACAATTGCACCGTTTACTGCCAAGCAATTCTAGTAATTATTTAAATTGGTGATTAGATATCGCATCAGCTGAGATATTTTAGAATTCCTTCAACTTCCAGTATGGAAATTTACTGTGTATAATTACATTACTGAGAAATATCCATACAGTAAATGAATATGCAGATCTCTTTATTTAGCAACCATAATGCATCTATATTTACCAGCTCATCTGTTTACACTGTTCATGCTGTTTGCAGAAGGCCATTAGCCTTAATAGTCAACTAGTTTTCTGGTAAAAATAAAGTCAAATTTACAAGAAAGAAGTGAGATTGAACTGCTAAAAAAAAATAAAATAGCAGTATTAAAGGAGATTTGTAGGGTGCTTAGCACAAAGGGATTACAGTCCATGACTACGGCTCCCAGCAATGTTTCTTAAACACTGTCAATTTGATTTCTCATATAAGGTCAGCAGAAAATACTAAAATCCTTTTCAAATACCATTTTCCATACAATTCTCTTGTAAAAGCATTTCTGTAAAGACTTGTCTGGTTTTTGGTTTGTTTTTCTTAGTTGGTACAAGCTATAGACAAAGCACAGATAGTAATTTTAAGCTTGGTAGCAAAACTACCTGCCTCACACTATAACCATTTCTTGCTGTATTTAAACTGCACAGATACTGAGTGGAGACCATACCTGGTTTTCATAAACTTCTGCCACCATTTTTAACAGAGCTGGTCAAAGTTTTCATGTATTTTTAAATAAGCCTTCATTAAGGCACATTTGTTACTGATAGCACTAATCAAGCTCATTTTAGGCTAGGAAACCCCACAGACAAAACTATTTTAAAAGCTCAAGCCTTTTCTTTTGTTTAAGGAGAAGCAGCAGTCCACCAGGGGAGTAGGTTTTCCTTCACACAGCCAGAGGAAAAAATATGCTCAATAAACCAACACTTTTCACCTTGCAGAAAGAAGCTGAGAAATAAGGCAGGAAAAAAAACCCCAGCATAGCTCAGGATGAAGTATTTACTGTACCATAGTCACCATTGAAAGAGTTCCCTGTAGCAACTGCAAACAAACTATAAGATATCGAACTTAAGATAAAACGTGGTCAAAGAAGTAGTAAAGCAGAGAGGACACAAAGTTGGATGGAATAAAGAAATGCAAATCTAAGGAACTGTTCTAACAGGCCAGGAATGTAAACTTAGCTTCTTCAAAATTTCCCAGACCTTCGTGGCTCGCAGTGCCCATAGCAGATGTGTGAGTAAGCACACAGTGCTGCTCTCAGAGACAGAGATAAGAGATAAGATAGCGGGTAACACTATCCCACTCTGGAGCAAACAACACAATTCTCCTCGTGCACAGAGGCAGCAGCTCCTGTGATAAAATGTTAGCTCCTTCATAGTCACTCTTGTACATTCATTCCCAAGATGAAAGAGAATTTCACACCACCTCAGAGAAAGTTATTTAGCCATGGAAAATTCAGCTATAGCAATATGGCTTGTTGAAGGCAACACGAGGAACTTGTGCAGTTGAGGGCACTTCACTCTTAAGTTTTGTAGAACACAGAATCCAATGACAACACAAAGTCTTCATAGCTCAGATCTCCTTAAGTAAAACAAAATGAAATTTCCATTCTAAACCTTGAAAAAAAAGCCACACAAACCAGCAAAAAATTACTCCAACTAATACAGTGAAGAAAAAAAAACAGCATTACACAAATTCAGAATGAATTCTGTTCTCTTGAGATGCTCAACCAATGGATGTTTTAAGAGCATTTTCTGCAGAAAAGCAGTATCTACCCAGACATAGTTTTGGACTGAATGTCAAAAAAGGAAAGCAGAGTAATTTACATTAGAAACCTTTCAGAATCTGTTCTTGGGTACAGGTAAAAAGTTCACAAACTTTTGAAGGGAAGATTTAAAATTCGTTGATAATCCAAGTATTGAAGTGCCTGTGCTTCCACTGATTCACCCCTGAACGGACATTGGCTTACAGGATTAAAATAATTTTCAGTTATAACCAGGCAATTCAAACTTCCATCTGTTGGACTCATAAAACACTGTTTCAGTAGAGAGAGCACTCTATGGTTAGATGGATGAAGGTCAAACATGGAGAGTGGGAAATTTGTATCCGCGTCAGACTTCTGGAAAAACATACCTATCAAAACAAGTCTATACAATTCCCAGCAGCTGACAGAATTATTTCTGAGAGTATTCTATCACTTTCCTAAATTTGATTTCAGAGCCAAACTGGCCAGACAGTCCAACTGAACACTGTTTGAATTAATCTATTAAAAAGGTCTGGACTTAAAATATCCACACTCTCCTGAAAATAAAATCAGTAGCAATCTGTGCCTCACATCTCAAACTGCAGCACTGATCTGATGAAGGACTAAGCACAAAGAGAACAGGAGGAAATCAGCCCTACGAGACGAGAGTCCCATAGCCACTATTTTGCTGTTGAAGGAGTGAGGCAGTTAGCACACCTCTGTCACTGCGCACAAGCATCAGAAGATGTGCAAAATAACCAGTCCGGTGAATCCATCTCCACTTTATAAATAGAAAAGGCTGGGCTCTTCAGTATTGTTTCTCTCAGAAACACAAGAGTGACACTGTCTTCTTGTCATGGAAGAAGACAACGGCCACCTGTCTACATCCTGAAGCAGCAGATCCTCATCAGCTCCTGAAAGGAGTGGTACTCAAATTAAAGGCAGATTAGAAATTGCATAAAAATATTTAAGTGATTACCTCTCCTATAAAGACAACCATAACACAATCCAGTTTTTCTTCAGGGGACAGCTTATCAATAAGGGAGTGGAGAGTTTCTGTAAGGTAAGACTTGACTTTTCTTTTCACTGTTGGTATTCCCATTACAATGGAAACTGAAATCAAACAAACCAGAAATGTTCTTTCAGTGATTTCATACAAAGAGAGGAAAACAAAAATCTTAATAAAGCATTGCTTAACAAGCATTGCTTAAGAAATGCAAAGAATTAAAAGATGGAGATAACAGTAATTAAAAATAGTTTTAAAATATACCACCCACCCTCAGGAGCATGATTAACATAACCACCACCAACGCTCGGAGGAAGCACAGCAAACAAAACACAGTCATCCCAGACATGCCAGATTATTGCGTAGATGTGATGGGTTGACCCTGGCTGGATGCCAGGTGCCCACCAAAGCTGCTCTATCACTCCCTCCCTCAGCTGGACAGGGGAGAGAAAATATAATTAAAGGCTCATAGGTTGAGATAAGGACAGGGAGAGATCACTCACCGTTTACCATCACGGGCAAAACAGACTCGACTCGGGGAAAATTAATCGAAAATATTACCAATCAAATAAGTGCAGGAAAATGAGAAATAAAAACTAAATCTTAAAACACCTTCTCCCCAGCCCTCCCTTCTTCCCGGGCTTAACCTCACTCCTGATTTCTCCATCTCCTCTCTTGCAGCAGCACAGGGAGATGTGGGTTGTGATCGGCTCATCACACGTCGTCTCTGCCACTCCTTCCTTCTCGGAAGGACTCCTCACATGCTTCCCCTGCTCCAGCACGAGATCCCTCTCATGGGAGAGAGTCCTCTACGACCTTCTCCCACGTCTCCTTCCCACAGGCAGCAGCTCTTTCACAAACGCCAGCACTGGTCCCTTTCAGGTAGAGCAGTCCTCTCAGAAAGGCTGCTCCAGTGCAGGCTTCTCCTGGAGTCACAGCCTTCTGTAGTCACCTGCTCTGGCACAGGATCCTCCATGGACTGCGGGTGGATATCTGCCCCACCATTAACCTCCGTGGGCTGCATGGGGACAGCCTGACTCATCATGGTCTTCACCAGAGGCTGCAGAGGAGTCTCTGCTCTGGCACCTAGAGCACCTCCTCCCCCTCTTTCTTCACTGATCTTGGTTTCTGGCGAGTTGTTTTTCTCACATATTCTCCCTCCTCTCTCCACCTGCAGTTGCCATTGTGGTTTTCCCCCCTTCTTAAAGAAGTTCTCCCAAAGGCACCACCACCACAGCTAATGGTCTCAGCCTTGGCCAGCAGCAGGTCCATCTTGGAGCCAGCTGGCATCAGCTCTCTTAGACACAGGGGGAAGCTTCTGCAGCTTCTCAAAGAAGCTACCCCTGTAGCCCCCCCACTACCAAAACCTTGTCATGGAACCCCACCACAATAAGTAAAAATCAACAACCATGATATTAGGTGCACCAAGACTTACAGAGTGATTCAACTCCCTAACTTAATTTTATTTTCAGGCTGGCACAACCATTCTTCACAACTCAAGTATTTAGTATTTAACTTATCAGAAACTGTATTATAAAGCCACTCTACTGAAAAACTCTATTACCTTCCTTGCATGTGAGTTGGGTTCTTCTAGAAAAGTAAGTCCAGGTCACCAAGATTGCCCAAAAATTCCTCAGCGAAATGTCTTACCGCTGTTAAAAGCACTTTAAATGCAAAGCACTCTGGCCCCAGCTACAATGCTATTAACACTTTAACACCATCTTTCAGCAGGCCAGATGACCCCATGTTCCTTATGCTTCCAATACTCTTTCTTCTGCACCCCACCGCATAGCCAGGCTGGCTACCTACTAGGAACACAGCAGACAGCAGCAGGAACACAGTAAAAGCATAAAGCAGACTTCACCAAGGCAGCACCAGTGTTCTGAGCAGTCTATGTGATTCCCACATCAAAAATATACAAAATCAAATGACTATTAAAAATGTTATTTATCCTTCCTTACAGCGCCCGGTTCACCCACCAGCTACACATTAGCAAGCTCCAATTTTTAAAAGGAACACTCAAAAAGCACAGTGACCACAAATGAAGAAGTTGGGAAAATAATTTTAACTCAGATTTTCCTCCCACTTTTTAATCCAATAGACTTGATTCCTATTTTGTAATTTCAAACTCCTGTCATATATTCCCAGTAGGAAATAATACAGGCTTCACTTAAAACAATAAAGGAATATGAGCCTTTTCTTTCCTGAATAACAACTCTGGAATAAATGGCATTTATTAGTCAGAAAAATAACCCTATGGCTGGAGCCCGTACATTTGTCACACAGGCAGGTCTTCTGTTAAAAGAAGCAGCAATCAAACTTAGTGAGGTAATGAAAAAAATACAGGCCAGAGGTAACTAATACTTCTTTCAAAAACAAGGAGGAGGAGAAAATAAAACCAGCAAGGGCTGTTGGACACCAGCACAAGCCATTCAAGTCAGGTGGCACACAGAGAAACAAGGATCCTCTGGTGAAGCCTTCAACTTAGAGCCACACACACACATATGATTTGAGACGTATCAGCTTGGTTGGGCTTTGTGCTCTTTATTTTCTAGTGCTCAAAGAGTGGGATTCTGTGGAGCTCTCCTAATGACCCAAGCTCAGAATGGGTGAGAACTGGGGAAAAAACAGGGGGATCAACAGCACTGCAGCAGAACACTGTTGTTTTTTTTTTCCACTCTCCATTGAAGATCCACATTTTATTTATGTAATTATATCTTCTTTTCCCAGCTCTGACAACTCAAAGTTACACATTCAAAACCCAGAAACATCAACTGTACAGTAACTACATCCATGCACAGTTGCCCCACAAATCTGAAAAGCCGAAGAGGCGCGTCCGTTACCAGTTCAGAATCTGTAACGCTCGGGCTTTGTTCCCTTTTACTTAGTTATAAGAAATTAATTCCAGCTAACTGCCTAACGTGTACCTTAACATGGCATGGGGTATGACTGAGATTATGCAAAGAAGAGCAAAGCTGAAGCCAAACTCCTTTCATCTCGGATTCAGTGTGAATTCCAAGAGATATCATTAAGTTAAACGAGACGTCCTTGATCTACCAAGTAGTAAATTATATTACAAAAACCAGAAAGTGCCCCAGATATACAACAAAAAATAAACATCAACATACCTCCTGTCCTTCCAAGGCCAATCTGCACGGAAGGTTGAAGGCTTCCTTCATTTTTCAGCAAATGAGGCAAATGGTAGTAGATATTTGGCACTTGAAGAGATTTTCTACTTGTTAGCTCTTTCAACAACTTCAGCGTCTCATCTGCAAGCACACATGAAATCAGTAACAAAGAACACAAATCATAGGAAGTTTTACACAGCGGTCAACAGTACAAAATTCCGTGCTTCACCCCAAGTGAAAAGCAGAACAAAATATGCATTTTACTGAGGCATTACATCTTGTGTGCAAAGTCTTTCCTCATTTTAATTTTTTAATAAACAGCGGCTCAGATGATTTTGCCCCGAGTAACCTTGCTACACAGGTAGAGTTAACACCTCATCACGTAAGACTTAGTGGGCAATCATACAAGTAAAGAATGCTCCATTTATTTAGGGGCTTGATCTGTTGAGGTTTTTTTCCCAGCGAATCAAAAAGGGAGGCTTATTTACCTAGATTATTTTTTACTTATGCTTACAGAGCTCATCATGTAGTCATACTACTGCAAATAACTTTTCAAAGCAACAAATAGATATTGGAATACAAGGCACGTACAGATACAAAACAAAAATAGCATTAAATATACAACTGAGATTTGGAATATTTCTGCAATAAAATAGAGGCTACTGTCAATTTCATTTAGTCCGTTAGAGTACTTAAAAGCATTCTTGCTCTTTCCAGGGTAGCTGCCTCTCGGGATGTCCAGGTGGCTCTCAAAGTTGCAAATAACAGTTTTTAAATTCCCCTGCTGTGCATATTGATTTTCTTACATCAAGTGTGAAAACAACTCTTATTTCAAATGACAAACAGGAGAGCATATGGACCTCTGAACATTTATGGGCTTTTTAACATCAAGTTAAGTGAAAAACTGTACTCAAGGTTTCTGAGAGAAGATTGTATTGTGAAAAAGTGAGAAAAGTAATACCAGAAATATTCCTCTCAGAGTCTGAGTGTAGCTTCTTCAAAGCCAGAAGGGTTTTGTTGTGGGTTTCATTTGGTTTGTTTGTCAGGGGTTTTTTGTTTGTGTCTGTGTCTTTGTCTGGGTTTTAGCGTTTGCCTTTTTTTTTTTAAATATTTAATCTTGGGTGAAACTAAATTCCTAACCACACTTAGAACCTTGGAAAAAACCCTGGTAAATAGATGTCATGTGTAGAGAGGCTTAGCTTGATAGATTCCAATGCAGGTACATTTTCCTTTTCCTGCTAACGTTTTCTTTAATTTCAACTGCCAAAGCTGGACTGAAAATTCTGTCAAAGAATTTGACAAATACAATATGACAACAATATGACAGCTCTTTATAGGAATGAATGATGATCTACATAAAATAATCTGGAATTCTTTCAGCTTCAAAGATGGCAAATACTACATAATATTGTATCTACTTAAGCATATTAAACTCAATAAAGATCTGCCTAAGTTCTGAGCACAAAATCTCAGGAACTCAGACTTCAGCTGACTTCCCATTGTGGCTGCACCTGAAGAAAAAGAGGAGCTTCCAGTTGAGATCCAGACATGGTAGAATGTTCAAAATGTGAATCTGTAACCTCAGCCGCATCAGCAGACGGTAACGCCCTGTAGCTACATTATCTATATGCAAGCTAACTCATTTTTAGAAATAAACGTGGTAATAACCTAATCATAAATCCAGTATCAAAATTACCTGCCACCCTCTATGGCTGTTTGCTCCAGCAGCAAAAACGTGCACACGGAACAGGAAGACAAGAGTCACAGACTACGTTAAGTGTAACCTTTATCCATCCCATTCCTGGAGAACCAGGAACTGTGGATATCGGGTTGGATAGGCCATCAGAGTCAATCAGAGCAATTAATCATTAATATCAGCACTGGAATAGCAATAACCACCACCCAAAATGAACTGGTAGAAAATAGTACCCAGAGCACAAATGCAAGCAGACAACAGATTCAAAAAGCTTGGTGCAGTTTTGTTGATTTGCAGAACTCTTTGGGTTTATATTCCTCATTAGGCCAATACAATTAAATATCTGCAACCCACCTCTCACTAGGAAGTTTCCAGTCATTTGTTAATCATTTTCCACCTAGAAAAATCAGAGTAACTACAGAACTACAGCAGTAATTGTGGGATGTTAGATACTAGCTTCAATAATCTGTGAGTAGTGCGAAGGCATTCTCTAACAGTGCCCAACACAGCTCTGGATAAAACCGAGCATCAGCCTCCAAAACGAGTAAAACTTCAAGGAAGACTTTCCCAGTTTGCCATTTAACCACTTGTTGTTAAAAAGGTCATTACCTGTACGTTTTAAAATCACAACCTCAGCCTGTATGTTTTTACATCTTCCAGCTGACTTTTAAATTTGTTTAAATCGCTTCAGGTTCATCCATTTCTTCTGTTTGCTGACTTTTCTCCTCAAGCTCTATTTAAAGAGTGACGTAAACTACTGCCAGAATACATTCAATATGCTAAATAAGGGACCAGAAGTTCCAAGCTTTGGGAGCTAGGTGTGGAATAAGTATTCAGTCCTTAAATTCATAAGAATGAAAAGTGGGTGGATCATTGAGCATAGAAATTGTAAAAAATAAAAATAAAAGACCAAAGTCCTCCCCACCAGATAAAACATATTACACATTCTCCATTCACACTGCTGAACAGTTTCATTTGGCTTTCTTGGTATTAATTTCTTATTCTATAGTAATAAGAGCAGATATTGGCATTGCAGAGTTCAAAACCAGCTCGATCACAGCACGTACCTGAAAAATTATTCATTGCATTCTTACTCCCATTTGTTTCTGCTACTGCACGCCTGAACTGCTCCAAGATAGCGTTCAGCTCAGAAGAGCGTTGCAGAGTGCGATGCTCAGCTATACGAAGACGCTCCTTCAAAGCATGAAATTCCCGTTGATATGCAATCAACTTTTCTAGAGAGAAAAAAAAAAAAGATGATCCTGGTTATTTTTGGAAACAAACACCTACAAACAGATCTCGGAAGGGTTAGGGACTGCTCAGCTATGCAGAGCCTAAAGCCCAACCAAGAAGGGCACAGCCCAGCACAGTCCCACCTGAGTTAGGCACTGTAGTGTTTACACAGCAGCAAGAGGAGGAAGGAGGGAGCTGCACCAGACCGGGGTGCAAAGTGGGCACAGAGATGTCCCCCAGACAGGGACATCCTTTGAGTCACCGCTACTCAGCGCCACAGGGCAACTCTGAATCCTTGCTCGGAACAGATCCCCACAGCCTTTTCTCTAAGAAGCAGACGGGGAGTGGTGCCTCACAAAAGCACAGGTCATGTCTTTTGAAAGCCCTCTCTGAATACTTTGGAATTTAACAATATTTCATATATTCCAGTGCCAACTCCAACTTTTAACTTAATAACAGGCAGTGCCTGCAAGCAAAAAAATCCGGATGCAACCCTGCTAGTGTAGATACATAGAAGTATTCTTTCAAAGGAGACCAAAGGGAGAGGGAAGCACCAAAGCTCATCTGCCGATATCTTGCCTGAGCCCTCATCACCCAACAAAGGAAGTATCCCTGGTTTCTGCATCTTTCCTTCCTGCTCCTCCAATCTCCCACTCCCCACCAGCGCTCTCCTTCAGCCAGTCTACAGACATGGACTCGAGTATCGAAGGTGACTTTTATACCTTGCAATCAATATTCCAGCTCACAACTGTCATCCACAGGCCTATCTCTTTTGATATTTACCTACCCATTCCTGGCCTTTCCGTACTGCAGTGGTAGGGAAGCAGAAATTTTGCAAGCAATTTGAATCTCTTCCTGCTGCAACGTTACACGCGGGGTAAAAATAGGAACTAAAGGCAACTTCTCCTTGGTAATAATGCTGCGTTCCCTCCAACTTCCCTCAATGTACTTTTTTCATCCTTTTTTTTTTTGTAGTTGGGATGTACTGTTCTGATTATGTTTAGAAAACATAACTAACTAAAATGCCCTCTGTTTCGAAGATAGAAAAATAAAAACGTAGTTCACTACCTCTTAAAAGCATTTCCCTTGCCTGCCTTATTTTCCTTTTTATTTTTTTTTCATTAAAACCAAGTGGTTATCACTTTTGTGGCAGCAAACCCAGAACACAGATGCTGGCCCACAGTAGAGTGCTAAGCACGCTACACACTGATGACTGGATCCAGACTGCTACTAGAAACAGGACTTGGTGCTTAGTCAGCACTTTTGAGAAGTCCAGGAAAATTTTCTGGAGTTTCTGGCACGAAGGACATTCTTACTTGCCAATGATAACCCAAAGAAGTAAAAAATTGCTTGGAACCATGTCTACTAGTTACAGTCAGGTTACAAAACATTTTGACAGCTAAACCAACCTAGAACTGTATTAGCAGAGACACCACACAAGCATGTGAGCTATATTCCCAGAAGGAACGGCTGACAGCCAGATCCCTCTGAACTGCTGTGCGAAGAGGGGAGGCCAGGTGAGCCACCAGAGGACACACAGGCTTTACAGCAGGGGAGCCTTCGCAGCCTGTGCCACCACCTCTTTCTCCTCACAACATCCAAGACAAACTGGTTTTTGCAGCAGGCTAAACTCATCTTTGGAAGAGTCTGCATTTCTCCTGGGAAAATAAATGGTGGGAACCCTATGGGATCTGCGGGGAAGACTCCAGCACCTCAAGCAGAATGAATTTAGGTCTTCCTCTCTTGACTTTGGCAGAGACCATTTCTCTCCCTGCACTCACCACAACCTAGCGGCACGTCACGCACAGCACTCCAGTGACTCTGGCACTCTAAGGCCTGGGGAAAGGAATGTACTTCCTAACACGTCAAAGCGCAGAGAGCTGCAGTAGTTCTCTGACACCTCCACCAAGCAAACTCCAGAAGGCAAAACCAGAAACTTCTCATTGCTGAACTCAGCTTGTAAACAGAGATTGAGATGGTTCTCCCTCCCTAACTCAGCTCTATTATACAAAAATGGGAATTAGAGGACCCTTGTAATTCTACTGCAAATTAGAACTCTGTATTAAAATCACAATAATCTTAGGGCCCAACTGAAAAAGCAGCTTTATCACATGAAGAAAAGAAAACTGCAGTTTTGTAGTAAGAATTCCCAATAAAAAAATCCCTCACTAAGGAGATGACTTTCAGAGGAGATGGCTGTTATAACACCTTTAATTCACTATTAATATACCAAAAATTTTTAAAAAAGGAAAGTAAATTTCTTTTAAAATAAATTAATTAAATTATCTATGTTGAAGTCAACTTTTATTGTCCTAACTTATCAAAGCAGTTTTGAGCACAGAACATAGTTTCCCAACTATGGCACTATAAATCTTTTCCCAGTAGAAGTACTACAAAGCCCTTCGGCCCTGAGGCTCCTGGTGAACAGCGCTGGCATTGCATTTGTGGTTCTTGAGCCCTAAAAAGCGTGAATTCCCGTAAGAAATACGAGTTGATTGATTCAAAGTAGTCAACGGCTCGCAGCTGCTCCAACCAGACATATCTGGGTTAAGGAGGCTACTCTAAAAGATACGGAAACTCCCAAACCCACCCTTCAGAAATGTATGGCTTCTTTAGGATTTTCTTTTTGGTTAGGACACAATATTATTCCGTCAAGTAAAACTAGAAATTGCTAGTGTCACAAAGATAAGAGTATCTCAAGTCCACTACCCTATGAGTATTTTTCTAGCTGTGTGAAATGAAGCAATAATTGTTTTTTGCAAAGAACCTAAGTAACTTAAAACATTTACATCTCCAACACTACCAGAACCAGCACTTCTCACGGATCTGGAGATTCATGTATAATGTGGCCCCTGGTACTCGTTTTCTAACCTGACTGCCTGTACTTGGAAATAAAGCAAACTAAATTTCCATTTCCAACAGTTACAGTTCTAACTGGCGTGCTTGCAGTACTTCACAGCATTGATCAACTGCTCAGATACTTATTACAAACAAACAAAAGCCCACAACAGCAGCAACTTCAAATTTCATTTCATATTGAAAGGCACTTGCAAAGGAGAAAATACTCCTTAGGTCCTTACAGTACCCCCAAGAGTGGCTACAACCTGCCCCAGACTTTCAAAAGCATCCCTTAAGGGATCAGGAGTTTGACTTCACCCAGGTGTAGTAGTTGCTTTTTCCCTCTCTCTCTAAAACATTAAACCATTTGAAAGCTCAATCTTTTCATCAAAACTGAGGACTTTTTGAGGAGAACAGGGTACAATGTTACACAGAAGTCCCATTTATATTTTAAACTTCACTTCTTTCCTCACAGGGATTGTAGAAGCTTCTCCAGAAACTCAAGGCAGTTTTTCTGAAAGGTGTATGTATCAGTCAGGGTAGCCAATATTTTCAGAACATATTTGACCATTTGGTGTTTTATTGTTCAAAGATTTCCTCTAAAACCTAAATAAATTTAATTGATTCCTTGTCCAAAAGTATCTCCTTTTTCTTTCTTTTTTTCTTTCTTTCAATGATGCTGTTACAGTAAAAATAAAAATCCGGAGCCTAAAACCATGAGGGTCGTAGATCAGTGGTCACCATCACAAAAAGCTTTCTGATTCTGCAGTATTATAAAATGACCTTCCTTCTCATGCTGAAACCTTAAGAAAATTAAGAAAACAGAGGAAGGAATTCAGACAATAAGCTATTGGCCTTATCCAGCTCATGGAAGAGCCCCAAAGTTTTCTGTTCTGACCAACAAAACATCTCCCTAACAGCAGCTGTAGTCAGCATCAAACACATTTGGTCTCCAATAGTTTCAGCACACAGTAATATTTTTCCTTAAGAATGATATGCCATTTTACATGGAAAGCAGCAAGCGATGCTTTTTCATACTTTGGTCTGGAAGTCAAAAGATCAAATATAAATAACTAGGCCTCAAGCTTCAAATGAAAGTAACTTGTTAAGAAATTACTTGTGAACTGAAGGCATAAATCCTTCATTATTTTCTCTTAAGCTGTAGCAGCTTCAGCAAAACTCCAGAAGCTAAAACCTAAATATTTTAGCTGGCTTGATGCTGTGCACTTCTTGGAAAGTTAACACATCAACTCTATAGTTTGTTTTCTCAATTTTCTTGCCTTGTAAGATTTTCTCCTTAAACATGCAGGGCTTAAAACTTAGACAAGCTTTCTTGGAAGTGGATGCAGTATTGTGAAAATTTAAAATTCAAATCAAACCCTGAGGGTTTGCAAGTTTTTGACCAGAGATGCAATCTCAGTTCAGCCTACTCTTCCCATTCTGGGTTATTTATGGTTCTATCTCAACAACTGTTATTAACAAGTCATTCCAAAAAGACACTATTCGCTTCAGTTACAAACTCAGTCCATTCTCCTCTTAGCCAGTCTTGATTATTTGATTTTTGGTCTAAATTTAAACAGCTCATAAGTGAGGTTTTAAACCAGATGGCTATTTCCTAAACTCTAATATGGTGCTTCTGAACATCTTAGCATACATCTAGTTTCTTAGCTTGGGGTTTGTTCTATTAGTCTAATATGTTTGCTACTTCAATCCATTATTTTTAACAGCACAGAGCTTTCTCTTGCCTTAAAAAGAGTGTACCAAAGTAAAAGAACAAGAAAATATGCGGTAGTTTGAATTTACAAATGCATTTTGCAGCTTATGTCAGCTCAACCAAAAGAGCAAAAGAAGTCTGAGTTGTAGGTAAATTATCTGCACTGGCAGAACACTCATTAGTTCATAATTCCAAATGAAACTCACGCTGAACAACGACTCGGCAAAAATACGCTGGAAGCCCAACCGAAGCAATTCCGTGGCTATTCAGCTTTAGTGCCATTAAAAATCAAGAGCTCTTAGTTTTCTGTTCATATTACTTTTTTAGTAAAATGAAATTATTTTCATGTCCCCCAGCCTGTCAGTGGTTTAGATGCATTGGGAGAATTCCCTTAATAACAAGCTTTAACTTTTGATCAGCCTTGGATCGGTCAGGCAGCTGGACCAGATGATTGTTATAGGTCCCTTCCAACTGAAACAGTCTATTCTATTCCAGTATGAAAACTATCTGAGCAAACTACTTTGGGTGCAGTTTTCAACTGAGCGGAGTAAAGACATCTACAGAATCAGCGAAGTTTTACCGCTTCTGACTATTTGAAGTTTCACCATAAATCAACCACAAAGGAAACTGAGATGGGTCAGTATCAAAAACAAACACTGTCCTGTTTGGGAGTGGGGAGGGGGATACTGGCAATGACTCCTTGTAAAAAGCCTCAAGAAGCTCTCCAGCTCCAAGCTGCACACACCTCTGGCCAAGGCCGAGCCAATCAGCACATCTACAATAACATATTTAAGAGGAAACTGCTGGGCAAGTTCCTTTGGTTTCGAGAGCAGAGACCATGCGGTCAGCGAGGAAGGAGAGGGGAGGCACCACCAGAGCAGCCATTCCCCTCCAGCCCATGGGGAGATGGCAGGCTGAGGCCCTGCAGTCCTCACAGATCAAGAGTGGAGAAGAACCCCATCTGCAGCCCGTGGAGAACCCCCAGCTGGAGCTGGAGACTGCTCTGGAAGAAGTCCATGACTCCGAGGGAAGCCTGTGCTGGAGCAGTCTGGCACCGGGAGGATTACAGCCTGCAGAAAGGACATATGCCTGTAGGAGAGGTACATGGAGGCTTTCTCCGGTGGGAGGAACACACCATAGGGGAGCACTGAGAGGAGTTTTCCCTCTGAGGTGGAAGGAGCAGCAGGAACAACATGGAACAGACTGGGACTGGCCACAACCCCCATTCCCTGCCCCTCTGCACTGCTCTCGGGAAGGAGGTAGCAGAGCTGGAGGATTGGGGAAGGTGTATTTAAGATGTGGTTGTATTTATCACTGTCCTACTTCTCCCTCAAGGAAAGGCTTTTGCTGTCTGCTAAAAGCAGCACCATCTACAACATAAAAAGCAGTATGAAAGCTTTGCAAGCTGTTATTTACCAGTCAAGCAGGTTCACAAATATGTTCAATCACAGGCCATTTCCACAACTGGAAATAGAACATAGTGAACGAAGGTGACTATTAAAAAAACCAATCCACACACCCCCAAACCAAACCCAAACCACAAACACCCAAACAAACCAAAAAGCTATCATTTACTCAAGAGCTCTACAGCGCTATGGCTGGTTGTCTCCAAAGGCAGATGCATAAGACGACAAGACCACAAAAAGCTTTATCCCAACAGCAGGCAGTTGAGTCTTCCTTCAAGCCCCAAACCAGTTAAGTAGCCAGTGATGCATCCGTCACACTGGGAAAAGGGTAACCAGCCACAGAGCGGGCACTTGGATGACAGCAAGACAAGCACAGAGGGCTTGGCCTTCCCCCATTGTAACCCTGGTTTCCATTTCGGGCTCTTGCCCAACAGAACCACTGAAACCTCCCATCCCCTTTGTGCATTGAATAGGAACGGGAAGAACTGACTGATGTCTGACAGCCAGACAAAACCCTCTGGTTGGCAACAAAGCATTGCACACAAATAATCAATTAGTAAAAGGGGTAAGAGCAGGAAGAGATACCTGATGCAGCAGGACCTTTTCCCTACCCAGAAGGGGGACAGGCAAATGAACAATGTCTCTCCAGCAACAGCAATACAGTAATAAATCTGCCAGTGTGACAAGTAAGTTTATGGCCCAGTCTAGTGACAACCCTTTCAGTTTTCTTCTTCCAACCCCAGGGCTGCCTCTCCTTAGACCCTCACTCAAAACCAACCCAGGCTGCATCTTCTGGGGGGGAAGGCTTCAGCTGAAGCACACAGTGCTACAAGTTAAAGGTTGCACAGCAAATGTCTCATTTTTCAGTATGCTCTGCTAGAGTTACATTATTAAAATATCATTAAATGTTTGAATCTGTGAGAATACACTGTAATAAGTGCTAACCCAGGTACTTCTGTGATTAGTTACTCATTAGTTATTCCACAACTCATTTACTCCCAATGTAAAACCCATCACAGCTCAGAGACAGGAACGAGCTTCACGTGTTAATTCGTTATACTCGCACCAAGAGTGCTGATCCATGTGCAGGTTAACACAAAGCAGGGGTCTCAATGGACAGAGCTTCCACACTGAGTTCAGTGGGTGGTGGGTCAGTGGGTGTTGCAAGAGCAAGCAGGGATTGTTAACAGGGCAGCCAATTCAACCTGGCATAGTTCATACAGGAGCATTTCTTTGTTTCAGATGAATTAAAATCCTGCTACCCTAATGTGTGTCAGACTAAATTGTTTCCAATGTCAGTCAAAAAAAAAACCACAACACACACAACTCAATTCCTCTAAGTCAAAAGAGATCCTTGCTACACCAGCACTTAAACAGTTTTCAACTTCATCTTAAAACCGACGCTCTTTTTGACAAAGGCAAGACTTGCCATTTTGTGTGGGTTTTGCAAAACGTAACTGTAATAGGATTGCCCAATCCTGTGATACAAAAGCCTGTTCCCACTGCGCTGAAAAATCCTCCAGCATCTACAGAAAGAAGCACAGACAAGACATGTATAGTGGCATTTACTGGGGAAATATAAACACTGCTTCCATTGCCCGCTGGAAGTGACCCCAGCGCTCACAAGATATGAGACACAAATCAAGCACTGCTCTCCCAAACGTCCAGCTGAGGAGAGGCAAGCAGAGGAACTGTCAAACCAATCACACAGGCACGGCCAAAAGGCAAGGGAGAGATTGAGCTGTTCCAGTATGCACCTGTAGCATTTAGGCTTAGAAAACCAGCACAACACCTTAACAAGCTGAGTCAGAACCTGTATGCAGGCAAAAATCCTATTTATAACCAGCAACGTCAAACTTTGAAGAGTAAAGGTGGTGTTAATAAAATCTGCCCCCCAAAAGTAAATCTTAAATGATTTTACAAATGAGATTATTTTTTTTTGGTCTCAAAACTGCCAAGAAATTGTTATTTGGAGTCCCTGAAATGTTACACTGTATTACCATGGATGACTACTCCCCATAAGCTAATGAGCTTCCTTGCTCTTAAGTGAAATTAAAACCTTTTATAAGCGAGCTACGATGAGTTGTAAAATCTGAAGCAGAAAAGTAATCAACCATGCAAATACAGAATAAAGCAGTATACTGTAAATGCTAACAACAGACGTGCTATAAATAAAAGCTCTTAAGAAAACTGCTCAAGGTCAAATTTTATCAGTCCTCTTTGAACACTTGATCCTGTGGGCCTTTTTCCTTACAGACTTTGTAGCTAAGCCAGTTCATACTGTTATTATTTTGAAGGGATTAGAGAGTATGCTATTGTTTTATAATTCTATTATTCTGCGGAATTAAAGGCAGTAAAATAGGGTAGATGATTTACATACAAAAAACCCATCCGACTAATCATGACAAAACATTTTCTGCTTCATGAAACAAAACAAAAGGTCTTGTATTAAGATTTAAGAAACAAGTGAGCAAGTCATTCTTTAATCCATAGACTTGTTACTCAGATTGACAGGTCATTTCAGCAATCCAGTATTTAAACTTACCAAAACAGTCTGGTAGAATTACTGTTTCTTGCCCTTGTTTTTCACATAGAAAAATACTTATTAGAAGTATTTTTAAAAACACTTATTCAAGCGGCTTTCACTGTGTGGAACAGCTTACTATTGAGCGAAGGTTCTGCAGGTTTTCCTAATTTTATTTTTCCAAAATAACTCAAGAATTATAATTACTTAATTTTTCATTGCAACTTGTTGACATTTTGCACTTCCAGGATCCATATAAACAAATAATGTTTTTTGTTCTCTCTGATTCTAACACACTAGCACAAGTCTGAAGTGCTTGCTTTGAAAGTTTCAGGGCCTGATCCAATCTCAGTCCAGATACTTTTGTTTAAACATTCCTTTTGCAGCAGGAGCTGAAGTTGTTTTCAGTAGAACTTTTAAAGCAGTCCGAGTATGATCCTTTGGAATACCAACTTGTAAAACCTTCCTATTTTGAAGTGCAAATTTCTGAATCAATTCTTTTCAACAGTCTTCTGCAAAAATGAGATCAGCTTCTTTCTCAGAGATTCCACATGGACAAACAAAGCAGAGAAGTGGGAGTGTACAAATCAGACTGGGAACCCACCTCCACCTTCTCCACCATTTTTTAGATCTCTAAATATAAACATGCTAAAAATGATGCAGTTTCCCATTCAGAATGGAAGCATTAATTAGCACATTAGGCAGGATTGGTTTGTGGTTTTTTTTCTAAAAAGCTGCAGAAAACAACATTTTCCTAGAGGAAAAACAATGCTAAGCAATGAAAATCCAAAGAAGCCAAACTATAATTGTGGCAACTGATGAAGGATTTACTTAAGGAGTATTTTAATAGCCAGCTAGAGCAGCCAGGAACCATTTCAGTGTCTCTAGATGCTATGGCTCACCTTTGCTTCCAAATACAAATTGTTCATTACGGAAAGGTCACAGCTTAGAAAGTTTCCTATACAGTTATAAAATCCACTCTGACACCACTCGCAAGTCTCTGCTGATGAGGGCTGACAGAGGGTCTGAACATTCCTTCAGACATGAGGAATAAAAGGAATAATATACTAGAAAATCCAGACATCCACGACTAACGAGGTCAAGTCAAGAGAAGCATATGGTGTTCTGTCTGTACATTGGCTTCAGACAATAAGGATAATTAAACACATGATTTCTTTGAGAAGAGTTATTGGCAGCACTTGAGCTGAAGGTCTTCTTTTAAAACAAAGAACAGCAAGCTACACTGACGGAAATAAAGGAATCTCTCAGTTGTAATTTATTTGTCCTGAGCTGTAACTAGCATTCATACTTCTTTACCTAGTAAAGAACGTGGCCCAGGACTCTATGGATGAATATAATCCTCAGGGCTGTTTAGGTTCCAGCTATTTGGCTTTTATTTTATACCCAGCGCTAAGAAGCACTGTCAACTCTGCTGGCATTTCTTCTTTAAAGGGAAAGGGATATAAAAAGG
Organism: Chloroceryle amazona; assembly: GCA_027560015.1. Lineage (NCBI taxonomy): Eukaryota > Metazoa > Chordata > Aves > Coraciiformes > Cerylidae > Chloroceryle > Chloroceryle amazona. The sequence goes on from JANHFX010009604.1 coordinate 59,608, forward strand.
TCACTGAAATCATACGCTAAAGCAGTTCCACAATAAGCAATCAGCATTTAACACATCTCTATCCCTGAATAGAAACACTGAGGAATTAATAAAAGATTCATAGATTCTATTCCCCAAAAGCAAAGCTGTACAGGGAAAATTATTGCAGCTTCTGTTGCAGACATACATAGCACAGAGTTCTGTTAAAAGAATTAATACAAGAGCAGCTCAGCTGAGTAAATGAACCACCAAATTCATGTAATTTGGGCATTAACTCTTCAGTGTCATAAGAACCACCTTCACTAAAAGCCTCTTGCACAAGACTCAAAGTGTCCAACAGTGTAAAAGAAACTAGGAAATGGCCAGCAGTAGCATCACAGTATTACTCAAGAACACACACAATTTCCAGTGACAGCTTTTACAAAAATCATTATGTCATGATTAATTTTTCAAACTAGCTGCCAATCAAAAAGCCACGCTACAACTCTGACTAAAATCTTCTGCAGATCTGTTCCTCAAGCAAGCACAAAGCTCCGGGGTAGGCAAGCAGTACAATCACAGCACAAACACACTTTAAGATACAGTACAGGTCACTGTCTAGCCTGCATTTTTGGCAGCAGTGAAGGACTGAAGCGCATTAGCCAAAAGAAAACATTCCCAACGTGGTTTGTTTTTTTTTTAAATGTTGAAATAAAACAATCCATTCTGTGCAGAAAAGTGTGTATTAAGCACACATGTTGCACCCATTTCTTTGCTTCATCATCTAGTGGATATGCACATATAAATATACACTTGTTGCTACCTATAAACAGCAATATGTTCTTAAACCTTTGTAGTAGCTAACTGCGCTCATTTCTAACAAGACACACTGAAGAAGCTGTAACTGTTCATGCTGATCCTAGCAGAGTGTGGCTTTGTAACACAACTGGCTATCATTTCAGCATTAAACACAGTACCAACATCTAGCTCTAGCAAAACACAATTCTTTCACTTTCATTAAAAGAGAACAAGACACAACCCCTTCACCTGAAATACTCAGAGATTTGCTGACAGTGTAAATAAATGCAATTAGCCTTTAGGGAATGCAACCCCTTGCCCTCAGTTTGACTGCGAGTCACCCGTGACATCTCCTCAGACCTCAAGCAGACAATACTTGCAGCTACTTTCTACAAACAAGCACAAGTACCTATACTGAGAGATGAAAAAATATTCATGCTACCACAGATACAGTGGTCTCAAGAGACAGTGGAGTTTTGGGTTGCTTGTTTGTTTGTTTTTAAATCAAAAATATCTCTCTATACCACCTTTTCATAAGCTACTGAACTTAAGAATTCAGTTTACTAAAATAATGTTCTCTGCTGTAACAGAATTTATGAAAGTAGGGTCTTTGATTCTCCTTGTTATTGATTTGATAAGTTAAAAATGGAATTTGAAAGAGAAAACAAGTTTCCATAACAGCATTTTCTGTTGAAAATATTTATTAACCAAAGCAGAGCGCGCAACCAGTAAAGCCACCTTCCAAATCCATGTGATAATCATTCAAGCTTCCCACTCACACCATGCAAATAGCCAGTCATTAGAAAGGGCTAGCAAGCAGGTTCAGTTAATCTTTTACAGATCTGATGCCCCCGCATCAACTTCCTGCTCTAGCAGCTACAGCTGTATTTTAACAGAATACAATTTTAGTCAAAGGTTACACACGCTATTCCTTGTACTCAGGATGTACTACACATCAGAAAACAAAAAAACTGATCAGAAATCAACTTTTTACACACCACCAGCTCTCACTGCACCAGTAAACTGTGTTGCTGACATAACACAGTAACTATTCAGCTGGAACCAAAACCAGACAGCTCTTCCCATAGTGCATAGTGTTGATTCAAAGGATAAAATAAAAAATAAAATCAATTAAAAAACAAAAATCGAGAATAAGGTGTTATTTTAGTCCTTTTCATTTTGGAAGCACCAAAAAGTCTTAAATCATAACTCTAATTCAGAGAATATAGATGATAGCCTTAAATGGTGGTTAGAAGGAGCACTTTTCTGCATTTGAGGAAAAAGCAGCGACTCAAGTACGATTTAGACGTGACCATCACGCTCATCAACACTCAACTGCATCTCGGGCCTGTAATTACAGCATTCCACCAGTGCAAAATTCAACCCTAGCTGGACATCTGAAGCTACTTCAATCCACTCTAATGTGGTCTCTGTATATAACTTTTTCCTGTCAGACAAACACCAGGTCAACAGACAACTTTCCTATGAATGAAAAGGAGCAGAAAGTTTAAAAAAATCCAGGAGTGGGGAGATGATGAACAGGAATGTTTATGTCATACACAAGTGCCAGGACAAACACCGTATTTTAACAGACCAGAATTTCAATCAAGCTGTAAACAGGTAAAGAATGGTCTGCAAGCAGCAACAAAGATGTTTTCACGAGGCTGGAGAAGGCAGTACTTGGTTTCTAGCTAGACTTGACTAAGAATGCCTCACATAGAGCAATAAACTGACATTTTTCCTTTTTTCTTTTTTTTTTGACAAGACGCACAGAGTCTCCAAAATATTCAGCACACAAAATAAATATTTTGGTTTGACTTTCCCAAATCACTGTGTAATTACATATTTTAATTACTTTCCCATCACACCACTCCAACATTACTGAGCTTTGATGATGCTACACCACCACAGGGAAATGTGGGTCTGTTCTTATTTCAAAGTGGTTAAGTTTTCCAAGGAGAATTTTAGTTTTCATATTGAACCTTTTTGTAGCAAGGAAGCAAAGAGTTCATGGGAGAACTAGTGCAGTGTAGGAATTACTTCCCCAGAAGAGATCCAAGATGCATCGTGTGGCTATACGCCACTTCTTAACAAGAATGAATTGAAATGAAGCCTATTTTGATTTTTCCCTTAAAGGGAAGACTTTGGTTTTTGCTAAAGATATATTCAGAAAACTTTCTGCACTACAGAAGTTGTATGTGAAATTCCATTTCTGCTTTTGAAAGATGGAAATCAATACAGCCATATGACAGAAGTTTCAATTGCATCCCATTACTTTTATGCCACTATTGCAGTATACAAATCGATCCGCCATAGAGCTTTTCTGATAACAAAGAGCAGTGTCAACTGCATCAGCCACCAAAGCCTACAGTTTCATTTCAATACCAGAACTGCAACCTTCCCTTTAGCACATCAATCAGCCTCCTACATTTAACTTCTGTTTGAAAAACCCATTTGTAACATCTCAATAAACATAGAAAAGTAGCCATGAATGCCTTTTTCTTCTATGGCACCTTTAAGGATGTCGGTAATCTGTACAAGCAGCAAGAAAGGCTCACCACAACACCAGATACAGATAAAAGCAACAGATTCTTGTCAGACCCAGAAGACTATTCTCCACTCTTTCAAAAAGGGGCCCAAGTACAAAGACACACCTGCAAACACAATCACAAGCAGCTTGTCCTACACTTTGGTAGGATTAAACCAGCAGTATCATGAAGAATGAAAAACTAATATCTCTAATTTATGGGTAAATGTCTGCTCGAGTTTTAAATAAAACAGCTCTCACCTGGCATTCCAGTAATTTTATGTGCCTAGCGAGAGTCAAAATTGTAGGGTGGGGAGGGAACACCCAAAGCCCAACAGAGACACTGCGTCCGCACAAGTTTCTCAGATTTATTTTCCCACAGCTGCTTCCACCTCTTCTCACAGGGACTTTACCCCAACAGCTCCAGCTCTTCCTTAAGACTCCTGTCCACAGTCCCCGACTCTCTTCCCCTGCCACCATAACCCCCACCCGTAAAACCAGCATTCATCCACTGGCACACAGCCCCATGAGTAGCTCTTCCCATACAGATACTTCAATGCATGAACAGCATCTGCCTTCACCCACGAGCAAAGGTCAGCAGCACTGCAGCAGACAGAGCTCTGCACCCACTGAACGGGCAGAGGGGACACGAGCAGTGGCTGCCCAGCTAGCAAAGCCCAGCGCTGCTGCTGAGCTCCAGCCCTTCCCTCCACAGGGCCAAGCGGAGGCTCTGTCCTGGTTGCAACAGCCTATTTCCTCCAAACTTACTGCTCCAAAAACAGGAATTGTGTTACTGACAACACCGAATTGGAACCAAGCCAAGGGGACAGAGTAAGAAAGTATTACGAAGGAGAGAGGGGGAAAAGAGGATACTGTTCCACATCTTAAGCCAAACGGAGCTGCAGCGACATTTCTGCTTTCTTCCAGAAGTTAACCACAGCCAGCCTACGTTTATTACCTGAGTCATTATCATTGTGACTGCACCAGAGAACAACTTAAAAGTCATTGGTGCCAAACATACAAATATATTATGAATGTCCTAGGATCAAATTTTCTATACATAGCTAAAATACCACAAAACCCAATGCAACTCATCTCTCAATCCCCAAAATACAGGAGAAAGAGAAAAGCCTCCCATTCAGTTACAACTCATTCCAAGATCAAAGCTTTATCAAACTAAGTTAAACACAGCTAGGTTGAAAACAACACGTTACAAAGATGGAGGAAATCATGAGGTTTTTTCGGTGTTTCCATATAATATAAAATTGCACGTTTATTATATACAACAGCCTTCTCAGCAAAGCAGTGGGGGGGGGGGGAGCAGAAGGGAGAACAAGCTCAGACCTAAAAAGGTCATCTCTACCTATGAAAGCGTGCATCTCACCTACATCAGAAGAGAAAACAGTTATTCTACCATCACATCTCTACACAGAGGAGTTTCAGAAAGGTCACCCCTGCTCCTATCTAGAGTCTCTCTGATCAACAGATACACTTGTGCAAAGCAAAAATGTTTAATCCCAACGCTTCCACACAGGTTCTACAACACGTACATCTCTATACATCCCCTGGAATGGGACTCTTGGCACGTACACCAACCAGCCGGGCAGTAACTGAGTGGTTGATCCCCCTCGGACATCCTAAAAACACGGGGGCTATTGTGCAATTGCTCAGCAACCACTTAGTGCACATAGGCACTTACATAAAACTTCCCAAAGGTGTCACGTACTGTGCACACTTCAACAATCTGTGTGCACAACTGGGAGTTCTGATGCGTGCAGTCACCTGCTTGGCAACAGGATCCTGGGCAGCAGCACCCACCCATCTGGGGCTAACAGCCCCTGCAGCTCTATAATTTCTGCCCGGGCAAGATTTTGGTGAAGAAAAAGAAGTCATGTCTAGGAAAACTCAGGTGTGTGTATAGCAGACCTTTTCCAAAGCTCATCACATTATATGCTCACACACTGTTGAGCATTCAGGGCTCAGGAGTTACAAGGCTATATATTCTGACAGATTAACTCAGCTGCAATGTGGCAAGGAAACAATGCACACAGGAATGGAGAACCATGAGACAAAGGAAAAAAGCAGCCATTCAGTTCTGACAACCTGAAAGCTGCTGAATAATTTAACGTGATTTGTTTCTACTACAGAACTGTCAATAACCCTGGAGTTTCTGTACATGTAAATCAAGAGACACTCTTATTTTAAACCATTCCTTTCCCTCCTCTCAGAAACCAAGGAAACATCCACATACAAGCCAGGAAATGCAGCCAGAAAAGCTAGCTTCCTAAATTAAAACGGTGGATCTACAGCCAAATGTGTAACTTTTTAACATATTAGAAGAAAAGTCATCAAAAGGTAACTGGTCAGAATCAACATAACTATTCTAAGAGATTAAACTTTTAGAAATTCTTATTGGCTTGGGCACAGAATTCCAGCCATTGCAGAAGTCTGATTATTGTTTCCACACATGCTAGTGGGTTGAGGTTGCTGATGCTCCTTGTTTCTTCGTGCCTTGGCAACTGTGTTGAATAAGCTCTGTTTCCGAGAGCATATTCTTCCTAACTTGCCCTCCCTGCAAACAAATTGGGATCAAAGCTTCACCACGCTCCCACGTTGCTGCAGATTAACAACCCTGTAAGTCAAATGTGATCCCATCGCAGTTGTTTTATTCAAATCTCTCTCCAATGGTACCTCTATAGCTTGTCTCTAGGGGAGGTGCAACTAAGTATGGGGGCTGTTTATTTGCACAACTATTTTACAAGAGTCATTTGTAATGGAAAAAAATATTTAGTTCAGCCCATCTCCAAACCGTCTGAGAAAATTTACGTGTTTGCGGCGTTGATATGCAAGACCACAATCTATCTGCAGGCTACAATGACCACATTTATAGTTGATAAGCATAGAAAACTTTAAATTTTACTCTCTTACGCTCAAAAAGAATTTATCTACTGCCACAAGCAAAAATAGAGTTTCAGTTGTTTACTGTTAGATAGATGGGCGACACATCTGTGGGAAGCATCCGCAGGAGCAGACAGAAAGCTGCATGAAATCCAAGGAGACAACCAGAAAAGCAGCTGGAAGCACAGCTCTAAAATACTGTAAAGTAATTGCTTTTTAGGCAGAGACTAGCTGAAATAAAGCACTGTGAGCAAGGAAACCACTTTCTATTCACTTTCTGCCCTGTTCAGGAAAACAAAATATAGCACATTATAATCAAAACTAAATTATAGACTTCCCAGTGTCTCATCCTAAAAAGAAACAACTTATAGAATTCTAATACTAATGATTGTTTCAATAATGGAAAATGCTTTTTTTTATCCAGGCAGCAAATAAAGTCATGGTTACACAGCAGGAATAAGGTTACTGAATAAGACACTACTCTTTCTAAACCGTGGGAGTGAGGAAAAAGGGGAAGGGAAAAAAACAACACAACAAAACCACACAACAGAAAAACACCCACCCACCCCCCCAGAAACCAAAACAACAAAAATCACAAATGAAATTAGAAACAAGTCACTTTAAGATTTTTCCAATACACTATTTTCACGGTTCCTAGCTACGGAGCAGGCTGTGGATTTTATCAATAAACAGTTCAGTGAGTTTGATAAAATAGCAGTAACCATTTCATGTCTTTTAAGGGACCAGATTTTATGGTAATAAAGGGCAACTCCTACATATCACACGCAAACAACAGCATTATTTACTAACGAAATGCCATGCCACCTCACTCTTGGCACAAGAGGAGATAAACTTGGCAAAGGTCAAGAACACCTTGGGGAACCTGGGTTAGAAGGGACTTTCAGGGGACGTTTTGTCCAAACCCCCACTCAAAACTACCTTTAGCAAGATAGCTAGTTCAGAGTCAGAGCATTCCTGACAGCTGTAGGGCTTCCCTAAGATTTGCTTCGGCAAGTTTCATATTGACTCTAAAAACTAGCATAACTCACTCCTTTCTGCTGGTACCAAACATGGTACTGGTGTCTTTTACTTGTCATCACTGGTTTACCTTGTTCTTGAAAACACCTACATAGACATTTTTCACCCCTCTCAACAATCTATTCCAGTATGTGGCTATACTTGCCATTACAAAAAGCTTTTTCTGCTACCTAACCTTGCTCCCCCTTTCAGTTTCAGCCGCTTACATCCTGTTCAGCTATCATTTGTGGACATAGAGAATGTGTCCTTTTCTTTTTCTTTAAGAATTTTTAAAATATGTGAAAACTATCTTCCTGTCTCTTCTCACACCTCTCCCTTGAGCTAAGGGGTGTCAGGACACTGGCCCTTCCCTTACAGTGTAGATCTTCTACCTGTTGCTCCTTTGAACCCCAACTAACGAATCTATTTTCTTTGCAGTGCACCATCCAAAATTGCACACAGTGGCAAGCAGAGCAGAAAGACGACTTCCTGTGTCTTACTGGAGTAGCAGCTTCATGCTTCATACTTCTTTACTTCCTTAGCGCCCTTTTATGTTCAATTTCTTCTGTTTCCTGCAATAATGTGATGACTCGCACTTGGCATGTGATTTGCAGTAAACTGCCATTCTTAACCAGATTCCTAACCCCAAATTTCTTCCTCATTCTTTAGGTGTACATTTGATTTTTCTTCAGCCACACTGCACCCCATGTTTTGTCTGGGGCACTTTCATCTACCTTCAACCCTCCATTCATCTCCCTTCCTGACTACATCTCCAATTTGCATAAGTTACTTTAAACCTCAATTTCTCTGCCTACCTTCACTGCTCCTCCCAGCACGCTTGAAGTTACTGTTAGAAATTTCCTAAGAAGTCCCTCCCTCTCATCACCCAGGTTCACTAAGGAAAAGATCAACCACCACCAAAGCCAGGAGAGATCACTGCAAAGCCTCTCACGCTCACCGTTAAAAGCGTGCCCATGTCTCTACTGGAACTACTCTAGGAAGACTGTTACTAGTGAGAAGATAAATACCCCTTGGCTTACAATCTATTGCAAAGGCTTCTTAGGAGATACATTCCTAGATACATCTCTTACAGCAGGGGATGAGCAGCTCTGTCACTTTCAACTTTCTTTCCCAGGTTGGGTAAACCCCTCACGCGATCAGCTCTGTATGGGAGCAGCAATTGGTGTTTTAGAGGAGTCATGAAAGCATAGAAGGCTCAGGCTGAAGAATCGTTAAGAGAAGCCACCCTGAGCAGAAGTATCGCCTTCCCCCAGCTCTGAGGACTAGGCCACAGTCAAGAACAGTACCTCAAGATGTCACCTGAGTCTGGGCACATTAAATTCTCCAAGTTTATGCAACACTCCAAGTCTGGGACACATTAAATGCTCCAGTGTAGCAACCAAGTTTTAGAATCCCCATCAGCTGTTGGGGTAACCTAGCTAGCAGGTTACAAAAAGCCAAGGGGATGAGGCACTGCCACAAAAGCTCCTTTGCTTGCAATCCTTTCCACAGCAGGTCAGCCAAATGACTGGTGTCAAAGTTCTGCTGCAACAGGCGCAAGGCAGACGGACACAAAGATACTGCAGACCTGTCTGCCTGAAGAGCGGGGATATCTGCCTCTTCTGCTCGACTCACCTGGGACAGCACGTTCACTGCCTGTACAGACCTCTCAGTAACCATTCCAAGCCTACATTCCTGATTGGCTTGAATTAAATTCAATTCCTATTTTTAATGTCAATACAGTATGCACCAATGAGCTACATGCCAATTTGTTAGTTTTGGAAAACAAGCTTGAAAAGTATTTTAGATAAAGATCAGAGTCATGTTCATGTGCTGGTGTTAAAAAAGAACAAGGAAACTCCAATTTCCTTTAATTTCAGCTCCTGGAAGACCTGCAACAGAATTTCCAAAGGAAACCAACACTTCCCTTCTATTTAACAGAAAAAAAAAAATACCCTCTTCACCAAACAAACTGGCATCAACTGCTACATGCACTTTTACTTCAGCATCCCACCCCTTCCCCTGCCTCTGCTCTTCCCAGTTTGTAGTCCATTTAACTTTTTCTGGTTGGTCTTAATTCACATCAGGGGGAAATGAGTACAACTCAAAACATGCAGCCAGAAGACTGTAATCTGTAGTTACTCAAGTAACAGGTTCTCTTAGGGTCAAAGCATAAACTCAGGAGCATTATGGTTAGAAAATACGAACACACATCTCTCAGATTTCTGAGCTATTTTTAAAGAGAATATCTGCAGAACCACTGCCAAGGAAAAACAAAACCCTCACCATATATATCCTGCCCTCCTTGCCCTGTTTCCTCCATGGTCCTGCAGGACTCTCTGTAGGAATTAATATTCCCAGTTCTTACTCCAGAAGTTTCCACCATTGGATGAGACTTTTTGGTTTAGCCTCAGATTTTCTTATGCTTGCTGTTTAGATATTTTTCAGCATTAAAGATTTTTATGGATGAAAAAAAGTGTGGCAATCCTGATTTGATGAAAACATCCAGAGGAGAAAGACGACAAGAGTTATTACACAGGCCAGGCCATTTTCTCTCCAAATGAGAAACAGTGTTATGCTAAATAAAACAACAAACAACAAAACAAACAAATAATCATAGAAATTAAAAAATAAACAAGCTACACACACACACAAAAACAACAAAAAACCCCCACAAACCTCAACAAACAGTAGTTCCAACCATAATTACTTAAGTACGAGTGAATATTCGGCAAACTAGGAAGCTACTTAACTATCTGAAAAGTACGAGTCCCCTTGGAGACCTTCCCACATGAAGTGAAACCAGTGTGCCAGAATAAGCCATCCTCATACAGTGAGGGGATCCTACAGTTATGAAACACCCTTGGATGAACTGATAAACAGAAGCTTTTCCACCTAACTTTTCATCCTTACAGAATACGTTTTACACTGGAAAAGGATGGCACACTACTAGTTTCAAGCTGCTTTGGCAACTACATTGTTCAGGCAATCCTGAAGGGTTAAACTGCATCAGATCTTCACAACACATATTCCATACAAGTCTTCACCACTTCAAGTAGACAACGTCTCCTAGAAGTGTCACAAGACACTGCCAACTCCTGTCTTTGACCAAGAACAAAGCACACACACTTGAAACAAAACACTTGTTCTGTTTGGGGCTTTTATTTTATTTTATTTTTAATCAAAGGCAACAGGATCAGAGTAGGAACACAGAAAGCAAGTGATGCTTCGTAATGCTCTTCCTGAAACATTATGTCTCAGACCACCAGTCACGTTAAAGATCAAAGCATCAAGACTACAATCTCTACACGGGACACAGCAGCTTTGGTGTACTTTATGTGACTGGTGTAGTAGGCACACAGTACTGGTTTGTACTGGTTAGATCCTCTGAAGAGTAGTGCCTTTAGGATTAAAAAAAAAAAGCCACTACGTTTCTGTAGCTCACAAAGCAGGTCAGTAGTACCAGAAAGCATAATTCAGTCAAAAGGGATGGTATTGGGCATAAAGTTACCACTTGCATAAGAACCCAGTGTTTGGAGGAATTCAAGGACATCTCACACTGAACTGACTGTGAATGTGAAGCAACTGCAGATCCTCTAAAAGTTGCTCCTTCTGTGCAGCAAAGTAATCTGCATTTTGGTGAGGTTTGATTTCCAACAGCTACTTCATTTGTGCTAACCATAGCATATTTTAAACTCTTAGAAAGCAGTCTTACAACTCCTGTCCGTGACTCCCACAGGAGAAGCCTTCCCCAGGGTTCGTGCTGCTCCCTTACAACCCCACTGCTTCTATGGGGCCAGAAAGTGACAGAGACCTGGGCCTAATTTAGGGGACTTTCTCCAACAAGCAGCGATTTTTTGGTCGACCTTCTTCACTCACAGTTAACTTCAAAAGCAAAGCCATGTAATTGGCCATTTCACCACAACAGCAGTACCTGCCCTACGAAAGGTTATTTACATCATCAGGCCACTGGGGAAGCTAAAGCCAGATGGTGGCACTTCAGACAGAGTATTTCCTTCAGCTTCTGACAACTCTTCAGCATATCCTTAAAATTTGTAGATTTTTGTAGAAAATTTGTTCTACAGAAACAAATGTTTGCACTTCAGACTTGTACTAAAGTCTGTATTGCTTTAGTGTCCAAATCCCAGCCCGCACAGACTGGCTCTAGGTATATTTACTAGAGGAAGACATGATCCACAAAAATATCACATCATCCCAGTCTTAGTGCTATTCTACAAATGGTTCTGCATTCTAACGGACAATTATCCAAGATCTGAGCTGCTCTGTTAAAATTAATCACTTGAAGACTGGATTAGGGTTATTAGAAACAAGGCACTACGCTTCTGCTTTTAAAAAAGCAGAACTTGTTTTAGTTATGACTGAGAAGCCAGCAGCTGTACATTTACTTTGCTGGCCAGAGGCTGACAAATACCTACAGGAATCCAGCACATGCCATAGGGATGTAACAAACCATGGAAGATGGTGATCAGCGGATGTGACGCCCCATAGCCTTTCAGTGACAGGAACAGCAAGCACTGTATTTGCCTCTGATGGAGCCACTCAGTAATTTGTAATGAAAATCCTATCAACAAATTAAAATACCATCCCACAAGGCGTACTAAATAAAATTACAATAATCTAAAAAAAAAAAATCTTAATAAATAGATATAATCAGTTTCTGAACCTTTTCCATTGGTGCAGAAATCTCTCTGAAAATGTGGTACTAAATGAACTCAAATCTGTTTCAGCTTTTGACAACCTGTGCAAATTAATTAACTTATGTTTAGCATTTTAAGTCAAATAAAATAAAAACCTATATTCTATATATAAATTTCTCTTAAGGGTAAATTACCTACGCTGTAGTTTCTTAACTGTGATTTATGATCAAACACATTACTGATGTCTTGTTACACTGATTTTATTTAACCAATTACCATCTTGCTGTTCAACAGCAAGATCTGCTGAAGACAAATGAAGAACTTTTACACCAACATTACGAAAGTATGGATTCTAAGCATTCAAATGGGGAAAGAAAGTATTAAAAAAATAGAGAAGTCTGACCAACAAAGGCTTAAATTGTCACCAAGTCCCATATATCCTGGTACTCTCCAAATAGCAGATTTTTGCTAATTTCTTTTAATGGAAGCTTTTCTTTGTGTTACACATTACAAGTCTTGTTCTTATTTTTGTCAATGTGTAAGTAAAAAAAAAAATTCTGAGAAAGTATTTCATAGATACATATCTTTGCTGAAGTGAAAGCAAAATTCCTGTGAGGTTCTTCAGCAAGAAATTAATCAGTAACATAAAAATCTAGCTAGAGGAAGTGGTATTATCCAGAGTTATGAAAATACTACTTGGAGTGCTACTCAAATACCTTTCTCTTGTCGCTCTTTGGCACATCTACACTTTTGTGTCCAGCTAAAAGACCTGTACCTTACCATAACTTCCAGAACCTGACATTCTTCCTGCTGCTTACACTCAGCAGACTAACCTACCAACCAACTGCTACAGCAGAGATCACACCACAGAGCATCTGCTTTTCTGACAAGTGTCCAATGGCAGAGGGTGATAAAATTCAATACGCTGGGTCACGACAGACACTATTCCTGGAAAACCTCACCTTCCTCATATTAGACCTGAGGCACACATGAAGAGAATATTCTCAGCATACCAGTCGGAACAAACCATGTTGTAATCGCACTTAAAACAAAATATGTGGTTTAAAATCACTTATCTTTGAAGGACATTGGGCTACTTTTCAAGAGATTAGATGTTTATAAAGGAAAAAAGCCACTTTTCTTATTCTAGAAGCCACTGCTGCACAGGTTTATTTGCTTTACCGAAGGACAAAACATTTTACTTGCAGTAAACAATCCTGACCCTCAGAAAACCTGAATTTTCCAAGGTTCACATGGAGTGCAGTAAGAGCGACAAAGATAAATAGAAAGGTAAAAGGCCATTACACACAATAGTTAGCTGATTATTCCAGGAGATTGCCCGTGTTATTATAATAGATGCAGTCCCCATTACCTGGTCAATTTCCTCAGATTATTTTATGTTTTCTGTAATACTCTGACAACAAATCGTTTACTTTTCATTCAAAGGCAACAAGAGAAGGCTTTCCATAGCGTTGATTGGCCGTTTGCCACTGCCATCACTGAATCACCAGGGAAGACAGAAAGCAGCACCAAAAAGAACACTCTCCAGCCAGGTCCATTGGCCATATGTTACACGGGGCAGGGGGGGAGCCAAACACCAACCACCAAATCACAACAGCAACAAACCAGCAGAGACCATATGTTTTTCCAACAACTGTAAAGCAGGAAAAGAAAACACAGGAAACAACTCCTCAGCCTGGACCAACCCTTTCCCCCAAAGCAGCATTTGTTTGTCTTCAGGTACATGTTTTTTTCCTTTAATCAGGATCGCTCCAAGTTCCTTTTCCTGAATCTACTGGCAGGTGCTTATTCCGCGCTAAGGCGATACCGTCTGGAGCAAGCACTTCACAGGCTGCTAACATACAGCAGCAGGGTGCCTGCCTGTGCTATCCATTCCTCTGCCATACAGACACGGGAAGGTCCGTTTGGATTTGAAGCCTTTTACTTACCTTTCCCATTTTGCCACGCAGTGTACCAGGACAAACTGAGGAAAGTAGTGATGAAAACTAACACGGTGGCCACAGTTCCATGTCGGAGCCTCATCTCATTTCAGCATCACACTTGTTTATGTTCTATTACGATGAGGACCTATCTGTGGGGCTTGTGGCAATGAAGTCAGCTGAAGTCCATCAGCAGCAGATGGCCAATAGCGGCACAACGTGGAGCGCTCCCATATCAGAGGTATCATAAATCAATCCGTTCCAAACTGTTGTAAGCTTTCTTACAGTTCTCATAAATGTAACTGCTCTTTATTCTTCTAGTCCTGTTTAAAGGAAACAAAATTTTAACACATTACTCAAAAAATATTGACAGGATTCCCCGTGTACCAAAATAAAGAAATACTACTATACACTCGCTACTGTGGCTTGCAGGCACCTCCCTCGCACTGCCTCAGTCTTGGCTCAGAGACTACAACTCGTTAGATTAATTTGTCCTTTTTCTGTCAAGACTGCTCGTATCTGGAAGAGCCGTATTTCATGTCAATTTGGTCTTTAAAGACAAGCACACAGATCAACAGTGTTACGGTTTTATCATAAATACAAGGCAAGACGACACGTTCCCCTGGCAGGTGATGAGCTGATACCGGCGTTGCTTTCAGAAAGCCAGCACTGACTTTGACAAAGTACTGACGTTGACAGAACCCCTCTGAAACCCGTGAGGCCTAATGTAACTGCAGCAGAACTGCCCCCGGCACGCAGACCGAGCAGAGCTTTAGACAGCACCGATGAACCTGCATCGCTCCTCTTTCTGTGCTCAGTGCACGAGTTTCTGATCCATCCACAACCATTTTCCCCCCTAGTTCAGCTGCAGAGGAATCAGAGACTACAGTCACATGTGCAGAGACTGTTCAATCCGTACCAACTGCCGGCAACCCAAAAAGCTCCAGAAAACACCACGACGGGACCGTATTGCTCCACACTGGCACGAGGACAAGACACACAAAACCTTGCCTACAGCCAGGTTTCACACCAGAGGAAGGTTCCATGTGTTGCGATTTGGAAATCCTCAGCTGGCCAAACGCAGCCAGCACAGCACCTGACCACACTGAGCAGGACAAAGAGCATAGGGAAATTAACCAACTATCATGGAGGTGCAGGTTCGTTTGTAAAGCACTAAATTGTCCTTTACAGTAGTCCAAACATTAACACTGAACGGTCTTTAAGGCACTGCCAGCTTTCCCCCACTATAAACTGCACACGAAGTATGCTCCCTGGCAATAAATAACTTGCTCTGAATTTTCCTTGGAAGAAATCTGTCACTCTCTTGCTCGGGTGCATTTAGAGCACAAAGGAAAAAGTACTTTCTACTATTATGGCAAGTTCCAAGAGATTCCAGGCAAATCTCAACTACTCTTCCCAAGCTTGTGCTGCAGCACACGCTACCTTAACGGAAGAGCTCGCAAAACAAGGTGTAACCAACAGCAAGGTTAACAAATGAAGGGGATGGAACCACAAAGTTGCAAAACTACAGGCTCTCAACATCCAAAAGGTTACAAAAAGCATTTACTCAGCCTAGGATTACCTTGATACTAATGCTAGTAACGTGCTTTATTTTGAGGAGCTTCACACGCAGATAGCTTTGGGGCTTTAAACATTAACTCAGAAATCACACAGTGCCGGTGAGGGATGGAACAAATGCAAGTATGTGAGAAGCAGACAAAAATGGATGGCAAAATTCAGTAAGAAACAAAATGACGAGCAGAACTAGAACTGTGAAAGGCTTTATGATACCAGAAACCCGAATGGAACACAAGGAAAGATAAAGACAACTGAGAGACCCATAGGAAAGTAACACGTAGAGCACGGCATACCAGGAAATGCTCAGCAGCACCAGCACTTTGAACAGGAGATGGACCCAATAAAAGCCAGAGTAAGCAACGGTAATTAGGTGAGAAGATAAAAGTCTGGGGGAACTGTAACAGCAAGAAAAGGTAAAGATCTCAGAATGCTATGGATTTATAGGCTCTGACTACATACATTTTAGAAATTCAGGTGATTCCCAGACTAGCAGAAAAAGCAACTAGGATACCGGTAAGGTCAACAAGACTACCAGTTATACATGGCTAAAGTGGCTCTGGAGCAAGGATGCTCTCCTCTATCTTTTCCAGTACTTTACCAGCAGTCAGATGTCTCTGGAGCAGCTCAGGTGTGCACAAAGCACCGGGCTGCAAACTCGACAGATTATCCCATGGCGGGCAACGGACGGCTGCTCCGACATGCAAACAAGAGAGGGCAACTGGGAGACTAAAAATATCGTCTGATAACGCAAGGAAAGTGAACTGCCTGCCTTGAGAGAAAACGTGGGCATCATTTCTACGTTTGCTGCAATAAAATAGAGATGCTGTGATCAGGGCTTCTCACTGTGCTGTTTGAATCCACACAAAAAAATACAGTCTGAAAGAATTCGGGAACCAAAAAAGGTAAATAAATAAACAACACCCAGTAGCAACATGCTTCAATTAGCAGTGAGTATGCACAACACTGTATCAAATTAATAATTATCACGGTTTTGAGTTGGCTGGTTCTGCTTTTATCCTTCTCCTCTAGTGTTGTAACCACTCCTCTTAGCACAGGCTCTGGCAGCTCAGCGGTACTTAGATGATTATTCGGGTATTTCACTATCTCCACCTGCATACGCCAAGGCCACGCACAAACCTGAAGCCTTCCAGCTTTTACCAACGCGTACCCTTCAACCAGCAGCAACCCAGGCGCAGATGCACATAAGTGATTTAACCCCCAGGTGGTCACTATAGGTTCGTTCAATCATTTACGATACAAACTAAAATTTAACTGAGGAGTAATGCAGCTTGAGCCGATGTTATGATAGGGTGTAACTACACAGATGAAGCCCAAGAAATTTCCTGGTGCCGTTACGACCGGAACCTTTCCCACGGCAGACCGATGGAAGTGACCCTGCAAGATGCTGGAGGCCACGGAAGTTGCCGGACAACTCTCAGGTGCGGAGCAGCACCCTGCGGAATCACCTTCTTAAATAAACCAGGAAGTTTCTGTCCGTATCCAGACGCTCGCAAAGCACATCCCCATGAAAACCGCTACGCTTCAGTGCCCTGCAGAGGCTCTCTACCTCGTCGCTGAGGGGTTAGATGGCGCAGGACCAGCCCCAGGGCTGCGAGGACGAGCCCAGACCCCATGCTGGCGGGAGGTGCAAAGCCCCCCCACCGCGGCAGCAGCGCTGCCTTTCAAAGGGTCTTCCTCAGGGCTCGGCAGAAGGGTCCGCGTTTAAAAAGACAGCAAGAAGGAAAAGGCGGCGGGAATTTGCTAAACTAGGGATTTTCTGCCTTATTTCTATCGAAACGCTTCAGCAAACCCCGCGGCGCC